>JALIZH010032995.1:1607500-1727500 GCA_030522465.1 Rhipicephalus appendiculatus
GTGGTCTGACCCGGCACGGTCGGCATCGGAAACGCAACAGGCGCGTTCGGTTCGTCGACGTAGTTTATACACAAGAGGGATTGATAGAGAAGCAGGGAGACCTGTACGCAATATGGCGCATTGCTATTGATTCAGTAACATTTGCTGGCAGGCTTGTTGGTGATGCATCGTTCATAGGTGTAACAGAGCAAACGTAACAAGATACAAGAATTAAGGCAGCTTCGCACTTGTGGTGCCAAGACTGAGAGAAATGCGGAGCTGGGCAGCCTTCTTTGTTTCTCTTCGGTTTTCTCTTTCTTTCCTCCTCTCTTTCTTTCCTTTTCTCTTTTCCTTGTTTTTCAGGGGTTCTTTTTCTATTTTTCTTCCCATTTCTTCTTTTCATTCCTTTCCCCCTCTTTATATTTCTCGCTTGCTTCCTCTTTTTCAAGTATTCATACGATGTTTTGCCCTGCGTTACGCCAAGCGACGACAGAATACGACAGCCCGGGCCTCTGAAGTGGTGCGCACTTAATGTCATCATCAATGCGTTCGAAGAACAAGAAGGAGGAAGGCTTCTCTTTGGCGCGAACGCGCGCTCAATATGCTACAGCTGGCTATGCTATACTTGGTTTAGCCTTCGTTACGCCAAGAGACGACGATAGCGTAAGATCACGGCATACAACAGCATGCGATAGCCTGGTACCCTTATGTGTTTCGCACTTTAAAGACATATCGCTCTGTCCTGTCTCCTATTTGTGTCTTACGCTTGTGCTGTTATACCTATGAACTTTGCTATTGCTGCTGCTGCGTACACGCAAAGTGTACAGTCCACGTCGTATCATCCCGGTCCAGCAGTGTACTATAGTACGTGCCTGTTGCTGCTGCTGATGCATGCCGCCGTTGCAGCATCGAGGAAGCCGCTGGGCATTCTAGGGAAGGGGAGGGGGAGGGGGGGGGGGAGCGTTATAGGCGCCCGGATGTCCAAAGGCCGTCGCCGTCGCCCGGCCCCGTAGCTCTCGGCTCGCGGAAACCCGAGCCGGCTCGGCAAAGCGGGCAGGCAGGCAGGCAGGCCGCGTGGCCGGATGGCTTGTGCGCGGTCCACGGTGCCGGCGTTGAAAGCGAGGAAGCGGGATGGAGAGGATGGCTATCAAAGGTCGCTCCTCTGGAGCGGCCGTTTCTTCCTTTGCACTCGTCGCGAAACTGAATGTTCCCGTGTTGAGATCAGTGGCGTAGCCAGGGGGTGGCACACCCGGCCCGTGCTCCCCCCCCCCCCCCGAAATTTTTTTTTCCACCATGGCATACAGAGCGAAAAAGGTGGCCATTTCAAGGAGGTGCCCCCCCCTTCCCCTTCCCCCCGAAATCAAGGAGGTGCCCCCCTCCCCGAAAAAAATTTCTGGCTACGCCCCTGGTTGAGATTACTGACGGCATGGAGCAGCCGGCCCACAGAACACCGTCCGCTATGGACATGCGCACTTGTGTTTAGCAAGCTAGACCAAGATCACGTTTTAATCGTCTATAGTTGGTCTGCGTCCGCCGCAGTGGTGTAACCGGTTACGGTGCTCGGCTGCTGACCCCGACGGTCGCGGGTTCGATCCCGGCCCGCGGCGGTCGCATTTCGATGGAGGCGAATTGCTAGAGGCCCGTGTACTGTTGGTCGCCGAAAGCGCAGCGCGATTAAAACAGGACAAAGAAGAGGCGCACATCATAAGCGCTGACAAGCAACTGTTTTTTTTTTTTTTTTTGCGACATAGACTTGCCACTTGCACTAAAACCGTGCCTATTTATGCACAAATGTCGCGGCCGTTTTTTTTCTCTACAATCGGTTTTCACGCCGCTACTACGATCAGAAGACGGCAACGCAGAAGACCGCAGGACAGTCTTGCCGAATTGTTTGTTGATTGGTGCCGCCTTCTGCGCATGCCTTGAAAGGCTGATCATCATAACGAACTCTCCCAGTCTCGCATTCTATTTTGCACTGCTACGACTTCGGTGCCTACCGCTCTTGCCACTGTTGCTGCTACTAGTAGTATTACCGTCACTAATTCTGAGACTATGCTACAACTAGTACTACTGATACTGCTACCATTTTTATTCGTTTTTTCTACTACTACTACTACTACTACTACTACTACTACTACTACTACTACTACTACTACTACTACTAATACTAATACCACTAATACTAATATTACCACTGCTACTGCTACTACTGCTATTGCAGCAACAGCAGTAGTAGCAGCAGTATTAGTAGTGGTAGTAGTTCGCCCCCCTCCCAGCGTTTTTCGATTTTGCAAGTGTATATATACACGTACACAAACACACGCACGAACCTACATACAGCATGATTGACTCCGCACCGAAAACATTTCTGGCTACGCCCCTGCGCCCACACCTCTCGCTGGGAAGCGCTCCCAGCGAAGGCACGAATGTGCATTCCGCCGCACTTCCACTCTATTCAGATTACGCCGAGCACTTTCTCCGGAGGTCCTTCTCGCTTCCTTCCAACTCACCGGCTGTCCGCGCAGGGCGGGCGGCGTTGCGGTTGCCCGAAAGCTACGCAACGCGCCCCGCGGGGTTGAACTCCTCGACGTCGACCTCCCTTCCTCCTCTCCCCTTTCCCACGTGACTTCTTTACTCGCGAGACAAAGACAGGGGAAGGGTCTGTGGGGCCCTTGGCTCGGCGGTTCCCGCCGCAGTGCGATGGGCCGAGCAAGCGGGCGACCGTGCGACTCCTATATACGAAAATATCTGCCATCCCCCCCCATCGACGACGAATTCTTTCACTTCTTGCACGTCGTTCGCTGACTCACTATTGTAACACAGAGCGTCTGTTCTGTTCTCGCTAATGTCTCTGCCTATGGATTGATTCACTTACACCGTACTTAACACTATGTAGTAGGTCCCCATCCGATAAGCAGTTAGTGAGAACCCACTAATATATATATCCAGTAAATCAAGTGACAGCTCAAGCTGTTGTTTTAACCGCTACTTGATTTTCTTCTATCGCTCTGTTCTAAAGCTGTATGCAGCCTCGTTTCGCACTTGGATGAAGGGGACCGTTGTCCCAACTTGCTGCAAGTGGAACAAAGCCTTTGCAGGTTCCCACGATCTGTAATGAGATCTTTATACTAGGAAAACTGAAATGAACAGTACCTAAGGGTGGTAGTAAGCCGGACCAAGGTACTCGCCACACAACACGCTCTGCGCTTGTGTGGGAGAGCATACCATAGTAAAATTCGCTACCTCGTATTTTTCTACAGTCTGTAAACATTGACAGGTGATGTCCTGGCCTACCGTATTTATTCAAATACTACCAGGATTGGTTAACGCTGGCCAGTGTGAGTGATGGAATGTTTTCTAATGCTGCCGGTATTGGCCAAATATTTGTCGTGTGGGCTGGTGTTGACTTACTATGGGCAAATATCGGTTATTGTCGTGTTAGTGTTGGTTATACCGGCGAATGTGTAACTATCCGTCGTTAAGACTCCAAACTGCTCTTTATTCAACCTCAATTCGAGAATGCATTCGCATATACTGTTATACGTGTACGTCAGCGTTTACTCTTAACTAAATTCGCTGCTGGGCTAGTGTTCGTAACTTTAAATACTGGATAGCGTGGTTCGGACATAGTACAAAGAAAGAACACTGATGCACAGAAATTGCGCTCAATATTTCGCTTGCTGGCATACCTACACATAATTAAGGGATTTAAAAGTGTGTGGGACTGACATAAGCGTGCGCAGGGTTCCCCTTCAAGGGGGGCGAAGGCTCATCGCAGCGCCCCCCACTCCCTATTAAGTCAATATATGGGACAGACATTGCGCCCCCCCTTCTTAGGTAATTAGGGGGGGGGGGGGGGGGCAGCCCCGTCCCCCCTGCCCCCCCCTCGTGTGCACGCCTCAACCTGTTGGTATGGCTTCATGACTGCAAAGCAGCGGCAGAAATTCGGCGATTCATTGCACTAGGTGCGGTTGTATAGCTCTCACGGATTTGCACCAGATGCGCATCGCTCGCAGATACCGCGATTCTCGAACTCGAAGGCTTTATGCAGTCTTCGTCATGCATGCATATAGCGTTGGATCAGCTTGTGTCAGTTAACTACCTGCGCCGTTAAGCTCGTGTTCTAAATAGGGTAAGACGCTTGCGCGTTTTCTTAAAACCATCCCTTTCTCTCCCGTGAAAAGAGTATTTGTTCGCGTTCGCACAGATAAACACATTGTTGGTAGACAGCGCTCGGTCTTCCTGCCTGTCCTTCCTGAGTCTGCGTTTTTCGTGCAGACACAGGAAGTCTTGAAATTAGTGGATGTGCATTTAGGTTAAACGCAATGCCCCTAATTGCGCTGCCAACGCGACGACCGTGGAAGAAGTCGACCCTCGGCGCGGGTGGGGCCCCGCGGTCTGGCCAGCGCGATCTAAATGCGGACGCGACCGTCGCAGCGAGCAGCGAGCGGGAACGGACGATGCCAGCCAGGTCTGGACCCTGGAGGCGCGCTGTTTTTGCGAGGCCATGGTGACAACGGTGCTTGGGCGGTGGTGCGGGACGCTGAGAGAGGGAGGGAAAGTGTGGGGGGGAGGGGGGTTGTTCCGCTGCGGGGTGGACGTAGGGGTGGGGGGGGGGGGGGAGGCACGGAAAGGGGGGGCGGGGAGTGTCTCCTACGTCAGACGAGCGGACGCCGAGAGGAGGTTTAATTCGGGAGAGGGTGAGGAGGAGTTTGACGCGGTGACGCTGTTAGCGCAAACCCTGAGGGGTGAGGGGGGGGTCGCACTCCGAGAAGTTGCGATGGACGGTGGAGATTAAAAAGGGGACGCTCTGGCCGCGGGTGCGCGTCTTATTCGGGCCGCTGGCTCTATAACACGGACTGGAGATTCTTACACATTGCGTCGACCATTTATTTCTGACTCAAGAATCGTACGTTGCGGGCAGTTGCCGATCAAGGGAACGTCTTTTTATTGCAACGACTCAATGAGGAACACGAGAGAAGAACGGCTGTAGCAATTTTTGTGAGGGTTAAGCGAATGCTCGTTAATGCGTGTTATAGATAGTTCTCGCGTGACAGCTGTAACGTCACGTGAGACGTTTCGCTGTTTCTGCGATTTACCACGTATATGTACACATACTCGCTCACAGTTAAATTGCAGCTTTTCTTACTATTAATATTATTTCTTCGCATTCCTTATGACCGCGCGCCATCATCGTCACACGTCGTGTAGCACGAAAATCATTCAGCCATCGAGTCTTCGCCGACGAACCCCCGCCAGACCCGGGATACCGAAAACCCAGGTTCACACTCTCGCGCCCCGAGCAGGCGGCGGACCTCATGCACCAACAAGGAAGCCGACTTTGTGTGTGCCGTAACCTCTCCTCCTCGCTCCCCTACCGACTCACACCTCCTACCCATCACCAGCACTATAGTGGCACCCCACCTTCCATATACACCTCCTGTTGTACGCATAAGTCGGCCAAAAAGTGGAGATCACTCATACTCACTCAAGACAAATATTTTACCCTTAGGTCTCGCTCTGACTCTGGCGCACCACAGTTTTCCTCAACCGTATTCAGACTCACTAAAGTTTTTCTCAACGGAACTAACTCAGACTCACTGCTCGGATCTGAGTTCGAGTGAGTCTGTGTGAGTCGGCTCATGAATTATTTGGTCGACCTAACGCTTTTAGTGACCATGTGCCTCGCTCTTCCAGATCTCCGTCGTGTATGGGGTAGTGGTAGGGTAGGTTACGTTCGTGGCATCGCAAAATCCGGGGCTATAAACGTCCCCTCCGTGCCTAGAGCTCGGTCGGGGCCAAAGGCCCGCCGAGCTCTAAGCTCTAGCACATCCCCCCCCCCCCCCCTCTCATCAACCACCACTTCCCCTCTTACAGCACAGGCGAAGCCGCAGCGAATGTCAGGAGGAGCGGCATCGAGCAACACAACAGAAGGAGCCGCCGGCACGGTCTCCTCTCTAGACGGGACGGGACATGCGATCCAAGGGCACGCCGCGGCTCGCCCCCCCTCAGACCGCGGCCGGCAGCGGGGTCCGGGCCGTTCTCAAAGAAGAAAGAAAGAAAATAAGAAGGAAGGAATGAAGAAGGGGAGCGGCTGGTGGCGGTAGTGGGGAGGTGAGGTGACTTCGTCGTCGTTGCGACGGCGGGTCTCTGCTGGACGGGCCAAATGTGGTCGTCGTGGCCTGCCGCTTTCGTGGCGCGGCGGGGCCAGAGGTATTTTTGGGGTAAGGTGCCGACGACGCCGACCGACCGGGAGAGCCTAGCCGGCCGAGGCATGGCCGCCTCCCCGCCATGGTCGCACACTGCGCTGTGTGTGTTGCGTGGTGGAGCTAGGCGATGAACTGCTGCTGCGCGCGGTGTCGTCGGTGCGGAGTCCAAGGAAGTCGTCCCTTCTTCTTGGGCCTCAGAAAGATAGTCGGCTGCACATGGCATCGGGGTGTGAGCTAAGGGCTCGGGGCACCGTGGGATCTGACCTCGAATGCGAAAAGACGTGGAGCAGGTCATCAGAGCAGAACAGAAAAAAAAAGTTTAATGAAAGACAAATTATTCTTCTGGCGGAAGCCTTTACTCGTGGATTCCACTGGCCTTTGTCGCCTGTTCAACCTGGTAGATCAGTGCTCGCTGGTCGTCTAGGTCAGAGATGGATCATAATAGTAAAGGTTGGGGCATAACGTCACAAAACCACGATATCATTATGAGGGACGCCTTATTGGAGGACTGCGGAAATTTGGACCACCCGAGGTTCTTTAACGTGCACCTTAATCTAAGTACACGGGCCTCTAGAATTTTCGCCTCCATCGGAAAAGCGGCCGCCGCGGCCGGGACTCGATCCCGCGACCTTCGGGTCTGCAGTCGAGCACCATAACCACTAGACCGCCGTGGCAGGTCAAGGCGGATAATGGACAGCCACGCCTCCCACAGCGTGTGTGTGTGTTAGTGCCATGTCGGTATCTGTCCGGTGTGGGTGATGCTTTGAGCAACCCGAGGTAAGTTTGGTATAGTGCAGGACTTCATCCGCGAACTGAGGGCAGCCAGTTAGTCTATACAGACTATCCTGCCCTGTGCTGGAGGATGAAGTGTACCAAAGACAAGGTGGTTATAGCCGGGGAGTATACAGAGTACGAATATAGCTGGAGTTTTACTGCAAGCCGCCTCCCGCTGAGAGCCTTTCGATCAGAATGTGGTGCAAAGAGCAGGTACCTAGAGGGGAGCCCCCCCGTGCGCAAGCCTATAATAACAGACACTACTACTACTATTTACATATAACGAACGCGAAAACGCCGGTGCGCTATTATGTGCCCGCTAAAGAATCCCAAGTGGTCAAAATAAATCCGTTATCATGTTCCCCACCAACAGCGTACCTAATGCTCCTCTCGCGATTTCGGCATATGAAACCCGCACAAGTCAATTTTTTATTCCTTTACATTTACGCACACGCGTTTCTTTTTCGTCTTGATTTTCGTTCCATCGCCCTTAGCGCTGCAGATCGCGAGGCACGCGTTGCAGAAGCCCGCGCGGGTCAAAAATTATTTCCAGAGCCTTCGATCCCACAGTTCGTTGTCGCTCATACACATCACCCCCCCCCCCCCCCATTGTCTCTTAGGCCGTTAAACCCTTACTCGTCACTCAGTCGTTACAACGCCGGTAAACCGGTTAACCGCCCTAGCAGGTACGTGTGCACAGGGAGGTGACCTCCGCATTCATTAGACTCATCAAGATGCCATAGTGTCTACGAGGAGCAGCTGTTCGAAAGGCACAGACAGAGTGAGAGAAACAAGAGTCAGTATACTCCAAAGACATCTCTACTCGTTGATTGGCCACTCAGCTTTGCGTGGGCGGGGCTTATAGCTTAGTGCTCACGAATATCCTCGGCTGCGGAAGACCGCAGCGTCTACGCGCTTTGACGTACAGTTTTCCAACCGCGCGGCTCAGTAAAGGGGTGAGGCTAGACGTCTTGTCGATGACGTCAAGCAGGGCGATCCTCCAATCAGATTTCTCTCTCTCCCCGGAGCGCGTACGAGTCGTCGAAGTTAACGAATTGTTCTTCGTCGTTGTAGACGTGTGGAGAGGACCTCCGTATACGTCTTCCCACTTACACTCTCATCTGTCATTGTTTCTTTTGCTCGTTTTTCGTTTGTTTTATCCCGAGGCATATTCGCGAAGGTGATTTCTAATGCCGGAGAAACGAACGTGTGCGGCACGTGTGCGGGGGTGTTTCTTGTATAAGAAGCTCGTATGACGTGGTTTTGCGAACAAAAACGCCCAACTAGCGGGAGTGTGTGTGTGTGTGTGTGCGTGTGTGTGTGTGTGTGTGTGTGTGCGTGCGTGTGTGTGTGTGTGTGTGCGTGCGTGCGTGCGTGTGTGTGTGTGTGTGTGTGTGTGTGTGTGTGTGTGTGTGTGTGTGTGTGTGTGTGTGTGTGTGTGTGTGTGTGTGTGTGTGTGTGTGTGTGTGTGTGTGTGTGTGCGTGCGTGCGTGAGCGCGCGCGCGCGTATGAGAAGAGAGAGAGGTAGCAAAGGGTTGAGATCGTAGGTGGGCCAATCTGCCATCCTACCGCTAACAACAAATGTCCGTATTGTCGTCTACGAGACAAACCCCTCCTTCTCATTTCTTATGACCCTTCTTCTTTTTTTCTCCGTTTTTCCCCTTTTTAAGCTGTAGTGCTGACCTTTTCATGTTCTGTCGAAAGATATCTGACCTTTTTGGCTGCTGCGTACTTGGAGTGAGGCTTCCATGCGTACAAGTAGATGTCACAACGAAGCTAAAAAAAAAAAAAAAAGAGAGAGAGAGAGAGAGAAAGTTTAACCTTCTTTGTTATTCGTTTGGGGTTGCGAGGTATAGTTCTGTGCAATCCCATATTTTCTTTAATTCGCTTATTCCACTTTTGCACATTTCACAATATCGCCCTGGCAAGCGGGAACAGCGAATTTCTCAGTGCCCTTGGCGTTGCCTAAGAGACAGCTCGACTTTTTTTTTTTATTTATTCAGTGAATTTCCATCATCGACAAGATGTATGGTTAATAAGAACGCGCAAATGATTTAGTGACCGTTAGCTCTGGCGCCATTGCAGCATTTAGCATACCTCACACCACACCACACTCTAACTGTAGCCCCGATGTGTTCGGTGTTTTCATTGTTGCTGCATTCGCGGGCCTCGCTTTCAAACTTTTTTATTATCATAATAGACGTTTGGGGAGGAGGTCTTTGCGGTGTTCTACCTTAAGCTCAGTCTATATTTCTATACACCGTGATTATGCCTTGCCGTTAAATTTATACCATGTGGTTTCTTGTCCCTGCATTAAATGTAATTCGTTGTGATGTTCTTTGTTATAATGAAGGCACATCGCTCCCCTGCGATGCCTATTCGAATGTATCGGTTAATCGCTGGCATGGGTAGGTGGACTCAAGGTTCACATTTAAGGGGGGGGGGGGGGGGGGCAAGCTTCAACGTAGCGCCCTAACCCTCCCCCCCCCCCCATTTCCAGACTCCCTCCTACTGAGGCCCTTACGAGCAGAACGCATTGCAATGTCGTGGTATCCCCTCGATACCTTGTTGTTCCCATAGAAGTATTCTTTCCTCTAGTGCATTCCAGCATGCTCTCTTTCACGTGTTTATATTTTAGCATTATTACAATCGACCCATACCAGTGTCGCACGGGCTCTGGTGATCGTGATCACGCCCGTTCCGGTTTGAATTTCATAGTCGTGATTGGCTTCTTTACGCAAGCTGCAGAAGGGATCCAATCACAGTTGAGAAATTCTATCTCGACCAGGCTTAGAGGAGCACTGACACGATTTTGGAACATCGCAAAAGGGACATTTTTCGTTTCCTTGGCATGCAGTGTCAACGCTCTCCACACACCGGAGTCAGAAAACACGTATAAAATATTTTATTTTAGTTTTAAAGTTTTCATCGCTGAGCATCTGCAAGCCAGGCCCACTACAGTGGACATTATCCAGATGAGTCAAGACAGTTCGTGAGTTTGCGAGCTCTGCGTTCTGCATGCAGCCTAAATCGCAGAAATATCTGTCAGGGTCAGTGAACGACAATTCACTGATCGTTGTTTACGGGCACCACGAGCAGATGACAGATTCGCCGCTAGTACGTCGCCAGTCGCTGTCTTCGCGTGACGTCACACTGCTCTGACACGTCACTGAGAAGCCGCCTCGTCGATACCGAAACCGAAATTCTGTTTCATGGTAGCGGTATTAAAAATATATCCAATGCATTCCCAAGCACTACGACACTCTTTGTAGGTTTCTCGACACCAGTACTTTTATTTAGAGCAACAATTCGAAAATTTTTAAAATTCGTGTCAGTACTCCTTTGATAACGCGATCAGCAGTAACCAGCACCGTGTTACAACTGAATAAGAAAGAAAAGGCTTTAGCCTTCGAGTCGGTTTAGGCAAATTCATAAGGGACTGTGTGAATTTTCAACAGCCTGATGCTGTTTCTTGCGCTTTCTAATTCATTGTGCTTTCTACACCAGAACGGTTAACTGGGCAAGTTGGTGCGCTTCCGTCTAGAATGAACAAACAGCGCTGTTGTCTGTCGTTCCTCCGCTCGTCCACGTTTTCTTTCGAGCTGTTTATTGCGCCAGTTCCGCCAGTTTTCCGCCACAATTTTCCGAACACATTTTTCTTTTGGAGCCGGCCGAGCCCCCCCCCTTCACTTCTCCAGCGGCATACAGCGTCAGGGTGCGGCTCATCTCGTTGTCGTCCCTGGCCATTGTTTGAAAGTGGCCTTCCAGGGCCTGGTCGACGCAGGGGCCTGTCGTTGCGTTGTGCCACGCGGGAGGAAGAAGAAGCGGGGGGGGGCTTCGTAGACTCACCCCCTTCCTCACCACCGGCGCTTGTACAACGTAAACACGCTGCTCTCGACACGCCATTGATCCCTTGCTTGTCGTCATCCTCCCTCTCTCTCTCTCTCTCTCGCCTTGTCCGACGATGACAGCGGCCGCGTTCGCGGAGAGTGTGTATACACCATACTGGGTCTCGTCCAAATTGCGTGCAGCACACCCAAAGAAAGGTCCAGGGAAGTATAATTGAACTCAACAAAATAGCAAGTTGGGCGAGTTGGCGCGTATTCATATTTGAAAAAAAAAAAAACAACAACAACAGCGCACTGAAAAAAACGAAGACAAAGACAGGCGAAGGAAGAGACAAAGATGAGAGTCCAGTTGTGAGTGCAGCTCTGTGTGTGTTCCCTCTCTCTTTGTCCTCGTTTTTTCAGGGCGCTGTTTTTTCTTCAAATAATTGAACGCAACTTCATTGAATGATTAAGGGAGAATTGACAACCACACGATTGCAGCACTACAAACCACCAATTAAATGCTGACATTTTTCTCAGAAAGGAAAATTTCTAGTTGAGGAAAAAAAAAAATTCGCCCCGAGTCCAGTGATCCAACACGGGAGGGATCGAGCTAGAGCGACCGCCTCGGATAGACGGTAGTCCCGGGTTCGATCCCCGCACCAGGACCAATTTCTTTTCTTCAACTAAAAGTTTTCCTTTGTGAGAATATACGTACGGATTTTCCTTTCTGGGTTCGTGCTACAGTCGGGTGGTTGTAAATTATCTCTTTCATAACCTTTCCGCCGTCTTGCAGGATTCTGTAGAACTCATTCTGCAATTCTTCAATGTGTGCGGATCTCGTAAACTCAACCTGAAACGGGCAGTATAGAATAAAAGCTTGAGTGATTCGTCGCTACGACATACACGGTACGTCTGTCCGTAGAGTAATGAGGCTGTGTCTGGTAAAGAGAATCATTTTATCCGATCAGTACATATTATTACTTAAAATTCTTCGATACAGTTTCCTTAGGGGCGTCGATACACCACTTTCCAACGCGATTCCCACACTGCAAACGCCCCATGAAAGTTACCAACCATTATGTGTGATCTAGGCGGACTTCCTTCAGTTCCCAAAGCTCAAGAGAAGTCAGAAAGGTCACTGTTTTGGTGTTGTTCCCGTCATCCGATGGGCTTTCGCAGA
This sequence comes from Rhipicephalus appendiculatus, assembly GCA_030522465.1. NCBI lineage: Eukaryota > Metazoa > Arthropoda > Arachnida > Ixodida > Ixodidae > Rhipicephalus > Rhipicephalus appendiculatus. The sequence goes on from JALIZH010032995.1 coordinate 1,619,473, forward strand.
GTCTCTGAAAGGGGTCATCGCTGCTGACTTTCACGGAGCGCTTGCAGCGTGATAATCGCTTTGGGCCAACTAACTAGTAAGATAAGGGCCAATTGACTGTCGGGATAAATAATAACAATTATCTATACGAGATCCACGGATACAGCTCCTGGCAGAGCAGACCTCAACGCCCCTGTTCTTTTTATGTGGCCTCCGTGATTCGCCTCGGCTGCGCGAACGAAACACAAGTCTAACCTAAGGGATACACCAGGGTTCACGAACACCGGGGTTCAAAAGATTGGTAAACTGGGCTAGTTGGTATGGATGCATATAGTAATGCACATGCACAGCGCGAAATTAAAACGAGGGACAAAGGAAGAACACTGTACAGTGGCGTAGCCTGGGTGTGGCACCCCGGGCACGTGCCCCCGAAACTTTTTTTTCGCCATGGCATACAGAGCGCAAAATGACCATTTGCCTGCCCGGACACCACTTCATATCAAAAAGGTGCCCCCCCCCCCCCCCTTCCCCGAAAACAATTTCTGCCATCGCCCCTGACACGGTACGAGTGCGAATTGTCAACTGAGACTTTTTTTTTTTTTGCGAGAAACCACACTTCAGTAACGCCATCCGCTCGCCACGATCAGGCGAGGGTCGGGTTAGAAAATACGAGTCGCAAAACCTAACACAGGCGATAACTATAGGCTTTGTTAGTTTAAATATTAGTGAGAACTAACAGACAGTAATTCTTTCCCTTGACATTACTGTCTGTCACTTCCCACTGATGTTGCGTCTGACAAAGAAAAAAAAACGAGCCCTTAAAATCTCCCTTCTTTGTTTGTTTCAGAGTTATCACCTTGATAGTTATTCGCCTTGTTAGTTTTGTGACATGCATTTTCTAACCTGACCCTCATGTGGATGTGGTGTGCGCCTGGCGTTATTTAGGCAAGGTTTTTTGTGCGATAAATTTTTCAGTTGACAGTCAGCGACCGTCCCGTGCTGATCTTCCATTTGTCCATCGTTTTTATTTGTCGCGCTGTCCATTGCTATGAACGCTGACGTGCCACTACCGGATTCCTAAAGATTGCCATGACACGGTCACCCAAAAAATTTGTGGTTTCCAGTGAGAACTAGAAGTAGAGGGTCTATTATGCCTTTGCATGTATGAAAAGTGGACCATGAAAAAATATTTCGGTGCCAAACAAGCCCCGGAAGTCCCCGGCTGTAAACCCCGCCCACTGCCGGCTACCGCCATTTTGCCATGTTGCGTTTCACGTCACGTGCAGCAAGGAGCGGAGCCATCGTCTTCTACCAAAGGTTTCAGACTTTCAGCCGTTGCAAATGGTTCAATTTCAGTGCCAAGCTGAAGAAAGCTAAAAGATCTCGACTTCACGCGCAGCTGACCACGGAACAATATCGTTCGCCGGAAGGCAGACGCGCGTACAGATAGCTGCTCGTTACGTCACGACTCGCGAGTGCGTCAGTGTTGCCCGACTCTCAGGCCGCTCACGTGTTTATCAAAATCTTCAATTATAAATTAAGCGCTCGAACAAGTGCGCTATAATTTCGCCAGCATGTTTGTGAACGCACAAGGATAAACCCATAAGCGTGCGCATGGTTCCCCTTCAGGGGGTGGGGGGGGGGGGGGGCGAAGGTTCGTTGCTGCGCCCCCCCCTCCCTGTTAAGTCAATGTATCGGGCAGACCTTGCGCCCCCCCTGTTAGACAAATGGGGGGGGGGGGGGCACCCTGCCCCCCTCGTGCGCACGCCTATGGATAAACCCACATAACGAAGATTATGATCGAAAATTGGGTGTCATGGCCCCTTTAATATTGGGGGGCCTCCAATTTTCGAACTTTACGCACTGCACGGATTTTGCGGGACGATGACGCGCAAGAGTCCAACGGCGCTCTTCCTCGCCGATGTAAAGGCGGGCTCGCTTTTTTTGGCTGCGGTTGCGGCGGCGGCGTCCGGAGTTTGAAAGGAGAACTGCGGCGCGCGGTATGGGAGGAGAGCGAGGAGGTTGGAGCCCATTGTTCTTCGCAGCGGTGGCGCGTCAACGAGGGCCCGTCGTGGTCGACCGCCGGACTCGTCGGCCGAAGGGCGACAGGACACGGGCACGTCGCCGGCCGGTGCCGATGATGTATCGTCCATATTGGGAGAGGGGGGAGAGAGAGGGGTGAGGAAGGGGGAAGTGGACGATGACAAGCGTGTGCGTGATCTCGACAGAAGGAGGTAGAAGCGGTTGTAAAAAAAATTCGAGACTCATCAATTAATTTCCAGTAAAACAGCGCTAAAAGACGGGACGAAGAAAGGACACAAACCACGGCGCTGTGGTCCCGTCTTCGTCCCGTCTTTTAGCGCTATTTTATACTGGAAATCATGAACCAACCAGCCCAAATGCGTACCCTATTGCAGTGTACAATTGGGTTAAGTTTGAATGAATTGAAAGTATACTTTTATACGGGGCGGGTAGCGGATCACAGGCGACATCATACGCTAACTCTAAGAGTGATCCGTTGGTGATACGTGTCTTGATATGTACTAAGTATATGAGCAGCGCAAAGAAACAAATACTAGGGAATACAGCGCCATTCTATGTCGTTTATGTGTCTTCCCTTTCAGGGTGCCCGTTGGGTGGACATGAAAAGGCGCCAGAACTCACGCCAAAAGTAGCCAAAGTAGCCATGTCATTTGATATTATCGCCGAATTTCTAGCCAAATAGAACAGAGGCGGTATTATCAACAGTCTTTACTATTGATGAATAAATAAAACCATTTTGAATAAGTTAAAGCCACAAGTTTAAAAGAGCCATGGCGCCAACTGGAAATTTTCGTCGCCAACGGGGTCCAAAAAGTAGCCAATTTTGGCGCAAAGTAGCCACCAACGGCAACCCTGTTCCCTTTTTTTTCTAAACATGGCCGCACCGCCGAAAGCGGTTGCCGTCCACCGCGAATCTATCAAGTGACAGTCGTGCGCTCTGGAGCTCGTTAGCTCGGAACTGATGCTTTTATTTGATTAGATTCATGTCCTTAAGTTTGCGCAGCAATGTTTTAGTGTCGATTCGGCACTGTTTTCGAAAGCCATACTCAAATAATTGATGCTGTAGGCATAGAAAAGGCGCTCCTGGAATCTCGGAGGACATAGGTTACGGGCTTGTTAGTTTATTTTTAGCCTTCATAGCTGGCACCACTTGAAGTGGTGGCTGTTGTGACATACACGATCCGATATTGTGCCACGCCTTTGCGATGCCGGAATACCGGACAGACAAAAAGAAAAGAAAAAAAAACAAAAACAGCCAGGCCTGCGCGGAACGCGCAGCACAGTCACAGTGAAAGCTGGAAGAGTGGCCTTTCTAGAGCCTTTTTATAACTCTTGGGGCAACTACTACAAGCTCATTTGCATGGTACCCGACTACGTCATAAATCATCATAATTTTTGTGTAGTGGGGAAGCGTCCACTATGCCATTATTCGTCATTCTTCGTAAAAGCGTGGTACCCGCTACACACTTGTAAGACATTATGTGCACTTTGTTGATGCTGCGGCTGACGGCGGTGACGGATTATGCCCGAGGCTTTTGTAACGGGTTGGAACATTCAACGACCCACTCGTTACGCAATTCGCATTGTGTGACGCCTGGTCGTTACTTTACTGTTCCAAAACGCTTTCTTACACATGTTAACGCGATTCTTAACCCGACATGAAGCCTGCATATAGGGTCAGTTTGCAACGGAGTACAGGGCGGCTACTCTCGCTTTCGTCCGCGTACATTCATCGTGTACGCGTCCTTGCCCCGCGTATGGGCCAGCGTAGCGGTATGTGTCCTGTCTTGTCATCCGTTCGCACTCTCTCTCCTCTTCCTTCTCTTCCGTCCAAATACCCATTGTTCTGACTCCGTCGGCGATGAGTGGCCGCTCGGACAACAGGACCGCTTTTCTTTGCGTTATATTCCTTCGTTCCTCTTCGACAGCGACGCGACAAGTGCATGCGGACGCTTCACTCATCGGACAATGGGCGCTGACAGGCGCACACGCCCGGCGTGGTTTTTTTCCGAACGGACGACCGCTCGCCCGCCTGCCGGGCGAGCCGATGGCGTGTGTGTACACATGGACGTACACCTACCTATACACCATCATCCGGACGCTCTCAAGCGCCGCCATCTTAGACTGATAAGCGTTGCAGTTTTGTGTCCGTATCAAATAAACAAACAGTACTACGGTGAACTCGCACGCACGAAACGCTTAGGCCGGTACATTCAACGTTTCAAGACCATGATCATATCATCTTATGACATAGGAAGTCGGCAAATCAATCGATTATCAGTCCAAGATGGCGGCGCCCATGAATCGAAAATAAAATCGTCACGTCTGCGGGCAGTGTTCGCTTAGCTAAGTTGCTAAAAGCGTTTTTTAGTCTTTCCTTTATGTCCGTTATGTCCGCCGCGGTGGTATAGCGGTTGGGGTGCTCGGCTGCTGACCCGAAGGTCGCGGGTTCGATCCCGGCCGCGGCGGTCGCATTTCGATGGAGGCGAAATGGTAGAGGCCCGTGTATACTGTGCGATGTCATTGCGTGTTAAAGAACACCAGATGGTCGAAATTTCCGGAGCCCTCTGCTACGGCGTCTCTCATAATCATATCGTGGTTATGGGACGTTAAACCCCAGATATTATTATTATTAGTCTGTCCGTTATTCCGGTTACGCAAAGGCGTAGCGTAATTCCGGGTAGCGTGCGTTATAGCTGCCGCCACAGTAAGTGGCGCCAGCTGTGGAGGATAAGAAGCAACTAACAAACGCGTAATCTATGTCCTCCGAGATTTCGGAGGCGGCCTTGCCAATTATTTGAGTATGGCTCTCGAAAACACGAATATTTTGCTATCAAAGATAAAAAAGCACTGACACAAAATTTTGAAGGCGAGATTACTTGTGTAGGATAGGTTTGTGGGGACACACACACACACACACACACACACACACACACACACACACACACACACATCATCATCATCATCTCCGAAATATCAATGGATAATATAGCCTAGAAGGTATTTAAAATCAATATTAAAGTGCGTGTCGCGGCACCACACGTGAGACGTGCCTTTAGTTTCCGTGTAAACAACCAACCACCATCTGCGTCACGAGTTTGTGTTGGCTGCCGCGGTCCTTGCGAGCGCTAAAAAGCGCACGATGACCACTTGAAACATTCGAGGGGGACGGCAAGAGCTTTCGGCGATGCGGCCATGTCTTACGGGCGCGCGCATGCGCTGTTCAAACCTGGTATTAGGGTATACGCAAAGAATTTTGCGTGTAGCGGAATACTGGCCAGACTAAAGCGCTCTAAAGTGTACTACGTACCAGCAAATTCCAGTACTCCCTAGTTATGGCGTGTCCGGTCGGTGCCTGGCCGTTGTGCTTGTTCGTTCGTAATTTCCTATTTTTACGAGCTAGCAGTTTCAATGTCGGATTTCTTTTTAAAGGGCCCCTAAACAGCCTCTAAAAATACAAAAAAACAAGCGCGTTATTCTCTCCTAGCGTTTCCCGTCTTTGCGGCACAGTTCGTGACGTCAGCAGATTGCTTACGTGACGTCAGGAGGAAGTAAGCTCTCTATTGGTCGATACACGGGAGATATTTGTTGTGAATTGTCACTTACCCTGCTTTGTCATGCAGTCGCATGCCCGTTCTTCTTTGTCTCGCATGACTATCCTGCGCGATAAACTGATTTCACTTGGTTTTTTTACATTTGCGACTGCGCAAGCGGAGATAGCGGCGTGTAGTCGAAAAGCGCGAAATCCTGACTGTCTAAACGCTTAGTGCTGAAATTTCACTTGTTTTATGAATAAATAAGTGGCGAGGAGAAGATAGTTCTTGTAGGAAGGGTAGTGAAGGCGAGAAAGAAACTACCGTTTCGCCTTAAAGGGGTGGTGCCACCAAATTTGTGGCTTGCGCGTTCTTCGCTGCAAGCGTTTCTTATAGCTCTAGGACGCATGATACACGCACCAAGATTCACGTATTCTCGCTAAATAATTTAATATCGCCTTATTTATGTGGGCAACTTTCGGTTTCGGCTTCTGGGCGCCAAGTTGGGCAGTGACGTAGAAGTGTAGGAGGCTTGGTCACGTGACCACACAAAGCTCGCGCGAAGATGCGCAGCACTTAGCCATGCAGGAAGCGATCGAAACTCGGCGAGTGATGTAGCATCCAATGCTTTGCCGGCACGTACATTCTGGAGGTAACGCAGGTCCGGAGGTTGCTCACGTCACTACAGATATGGTGTGACATCATTACAACTTTCGTTGTCTTTCCTATAGATCTATGTCAGTTTTGATGCGCTAGCGATGGACATCGATCGGGAGAATGAGCATTTAGGTACACTTTGGAAGTGAATTAAAATATATTCTAAACGTTTGCTGTGTCCGACCCTTCGTGTGGAGTGTCCTTGCATACAGAGGAAACCCACAACAGGCTTGTTATAACCTCGAAATTTGATGGCACCACCCCTTTAAGAACTTGGTGTAGTTTAGGGGCCCTTTGAAGCCGCAAGCCTTAGGGCCTGTACACGCGCTATCCGCACAGCCGCACCGCACGCAAGCGGAGGGCGAAAGAGCGTCGCCGATGCGCTCTTTCGCCCTCCGCTTGCGGGCGGCAGTTGTCCCGCCACGTGCGGTGCGCCTGTGCGGAAAGCGCGTGTACAGGCCCTTAGATGCCCATCAAGCGTGAGAAGTGACCGTCAGCGGCGTCAGCGCGAGTTATGCTAGAAATCATCACCATGTCGTCACAAGACTTCACAGTTTGCGACGTCTCATGTTGCGAATTATGACGTCATCAGATGACGTCGTCGCTTGCTCAAAGGTGGGCTGATTCCGGATGCAGTGCAAAACCAAGGGATGTACAGAACGCTTTTGGGGGGGTGGGTGAGGTAGGAGCCATTCGTACGGTTTACTTTAAAACGTCTTTATCAAGTGCGTAAGGCACCGTATTACTTTTTTTCTAACACCTTTTATTTCTTGGAACAGAGTGCCCTTGTCTTATCCGGTGTTCTACACCTTTTGCTTCTCTGTGTAGATGAGTTTGCTGCCTTGTTAGCCTTCCGATCATTCTTCTCAAACGTGGAAGTTTGACAATAAGAAAGAAAGAAAGAAAAAAGAAAGAAAGAAAGAAAGAAAGAAAGAAAGAAAGAAAGAAAGAAAGAAGAAAGAAGAAAGAAAGAAAGAAAGAAAGAAAGAAAGAAAGAAAGAAAGAAAGAAAGAAAGAAAGAAAGAAAGAAAGAAAGAAGAAAACTCCGTCAGCTGGAACATGAGGCGGAAAGAAAGGGAAGACAAGCCTGGAAAGGAAGCCACTTCTTGGCCGTTTACACATCGGACCTGTTGCGCGCCGAGCGCGCAATGCGCGCCCTCCAGAGCTCAATGTCAGGAATTCGCGCAACTCCTACAGGTTCGGGGAACGCTGGCAGACAACGCGCAAAGGTCTACGGCCAATGAACAATTGCTGTTTTCTTTTCTTTCTCTCTCTCTCTTTTTCTTTTCTTTTCTTGGGAAGCTTTTTTCAATCCTTTCCTCTGCGTTTGAGCGACCGTAGTACCTTGGTGTTACCTGCACTTTGCCGAATTTCGCGGTATGGTCAAAGTTTGTTATGGCGGCACTTTAAGCCAATCAGAGAGGCCGTAGTAGTAGCCTGGGCCAATCAGAGTTAACCAGTTGCGGAATTTGACGAGATAGGCATTATACGACAATTTCCAGAACAGCATACTACTTAGAGAGAGAGCATAAACGTTTCTGGTCCGAATATATGTTTTTATATATATTTACCGACAGCTTAGACCACTGAGCCGGTAATTTGTACGCCTTGAATAGAATGGGCGTATTCAAGCCGTATTTCTGTCTCGCAAAGATAGTCGTCATGACGACGTTCGGTGTGCGCGCTGTCCGCGTGACGTAGCCTGCTTGACAGAATACACTCAAACCTCATTATAACAAAGTTGCATGTTACACGAAAATAAGTTCGCTATATCCGAAAAGTCGTTATAAAGGTTTATTCCTAACACTATATCTATTGGAAGACTACTCTTCATTTACTTCGTTATAACCGATATTTTGTTATATCCGGGTTCGTTATATCGAGGTTTGAGTGTAGTGGTAAGCGCCCAGCTTTGGAAAAGGAAACGCTAGAAAACTTGGATGATGATCATATTTGGGCGGTGTCTGTGTATTGTACGATGTTTCAAATAATCTGTAGGAACGGGCCCACATATTTCCCATATATAACATTTCCCATATATACATTTCCCATGTATAATAAACGGGAACGCATGTAACTCTTTTCATATCTCCTGCTGTATGTTAACATAGGCACGCGTGTTTTTCTTGTAATGTTAACATCATATATGGTTACGAGAAGGAAAAACAGCGCTAAAGAGACGGGACAAGAAAGAACACGGGACCACGGCGCTGCGGTCCCGTGTTCTTTCTTGTCCCGTCTTTTTAGCGCTGTTTTTCCTTCGTAATCATGAACCAACCAGCCCAAATGCGCACCTTACTGCAGATCATATATGGGTTCATATGCAGTTAAATGATATGAAATATGCCATTTTTCTTATCGTAATTAAGGAGAAAAGCCCTTGAAAAAGTTGCCCCAGTGGCGTCTTGCTTTGTGGTTTCGTCGGTACGGCAAATTCCACGACCTCCGAAAATGACGTGAAGGCGTAACGTGCTGCGCAAGCAAAGCGTTGATCGAGGACTTGTCTTTCCCCTGTATACACGATTGTCCCTGACCTTTTCCTCTATGCCGTGTCTTCGTCGCTTACGCTAGGCAACCCCTCCTCTCGCCCGGTGCCTTCTTCCCTCCATGATGTGGTATTAGTAGTCACACTCTCTCCATCTTTCTTTCTCCCGCTCTCTCTCACAGACAGACAGATAGACAGACAGACAGACACAAACAGACGCGCACAGACAGACAGACACACACACACACACAAACACACACACACAAACAGAAACACACACGCACGCACGCACACACACACACACACACACACACACAGACACACAGACAGACAGACAGACAGACAGACAGACAGACAGACACACACTCACACAGTCCTCCTGGCCTCACTGGCCTTTGACGTAGGGTGGCCACCCTATTTTCGGAAGGCGTCGTCGGTCCACGCTTCTTGTCCGTCGTTGTCGTCGTCGCCATACGACGAAGACGAGCGGGCGCGTCGAGGTTCCGATGTGTGCTTTCGCGTTCTTTGTACGACATGAAGCTCTTATTTGCTAGCTCGTCTCTGTGTGTGTGTGCGCCTCGCGCCTTGTCGCGGCATAGGTGTGCTCGCAGCCTATACGCGCCATTCTTTCCTGCTACCACGCCTCTTGCTATCTCTTGCCGTCGTGCTTCCGTCTTTGCTCAGTTTCGGACTCCAAACTTTTTTCATATTCAATCTATCAATCAGTCAGTCAGTCAGTCAGTCAGTCAGTCAGTCAGTCAGTCAGTCAGTCAGTCAGTCAATCAATCAATAAATCAGTCAGTCAGTCAATCAATCAATCAATCAATCAATCAATCAATCAATCAATCAATCAATCAATCAATCAATCAATCAATGCCCGCGTTGGTAGCTTTAGCTGCGAAAGTACTGTGCAGCTCTACCTACATATAGGACGCGGGTCCGATTACCTGCCACGCCGGCCTCACCTTGATGATTTACGAACGTCGAAAAACACGCGTGTGATTAGATTTATAGGCTGATGATTTATCAACGCAGCGGTTTCTCGACATTAATGTGATGTCCCATGTGCGTGTGACCTGCATAATCGATAACCGAGAAGATCCCACAAAAAATGCAAAGCCTAGAAGCCTGGTTTTACAGCAAAAGGTGTTATGAGATTACAACAACAGCCGTTTCTGGCGCCGTAGTTGACCGCCGTCTTCGCCGGTGTCTGTAACCGCTATCGCGCAGAACGAGGAAAAAAAAGTATCGAGGACCGGATGGAATATGAACCCGGGACCTCGGCGTGGCAGTCGACTATTCTACCACAGAGCCACGCCGGTACTTGAAATTCCTTTGCAAGAGCGCCCTATATACCGGCGTCATGTCGGGCAAGGAATCGCGTTAACATACGTAATATAGCGGTGTATAATAGTAAAACAATAACCAGGCGTCACGCAATGGGAATTGCGCAACGAGTGGGCGGTTTGAAGCTTCCAACCCAGTGCAGAGTGATCAGTCATAATTCTTCATCTTCATGAGCCGTTGCATCAACAAAGTGTGCATCAACAAAGTGTGCATCAACAAAGTGTGCGTCAACAAAGTGCGCATAATGTCTTACAAATGTGTAGCGCGGGTACCTCGATCGCTTCTACACAAACTGACGAATAATGAAATAGCGGGTGCTTCCCCTTCACAAAAATTATGGCTTATGGCGCAGTGGATGACCTTCAAGTGTGCTTGTAATAGTTGCCCCGAGAGTGTTAAAAAAAAAGGGATCTAGAAAAGCCACTCTTCCAGCTTTCGCTGTCACTGTGTTTCTCGTTCCGCGCAGGCGTGGCATTTTTTTTTAAGGCGAAAGCCTTTAATATCTCATACTCGCGGCGTCCGACCGCCGTACGTCCGTGCCCTGGAACGGTGCCAGCTGTGGCCTCTCCCCCTCACACTATCTCAGCAATCACGTGATTGCTTAGAGAGTGCAAAAAAAAAAACATAAAAAGAACGAAAACAAAGAAAGAAAGAAAACGAGAAAGAAAATGAACTTGGCCTTAGCCAGTCGAATGGGCACAGGCTTTCGCCGAACACACCTTGGAATTTACAAAGTGTCCTTCAATTTTTTAAATGCGAATGCATTTCATAGTCGGGCTATGTCAGGCATCCGGCGTTGTGCGGCGTCGGCGTTGTCCGCGGCAGGTGTTTTCTCTCCGCTCTCACTCCCTCTCCCATAGCAACAGCTGCGGGCGCGCGCGCTTATCCTCGCCCCTAGCAACCGGAGCAGGTGGTGTGGGCGGAGTAGCGGAGAGTGAGTGGAGAGGAGGAGCGCGCTCTTACGCGTGAGGGCGGGCGCTCGCATCGCGGGAGCTCGGCGGAGCTATATATGAAAAAAAAATTTTTTTAAATGAAAAAAAAAGGAAAAAAAATAAAAAAAACACAAAAAAAGCAAAAAAAAGAAAAAAAAGACAGGCGCTGCGCCGTGCTCCCGACCGGGCTGCAGAAATTAGGCGCCTTTTCCTTCTTCGAACCACAACCACCATATATAAATGGAGTGAAGCGCGCGCGAAATGCATTCGCATTTCCTCACGATTCCCTTCGGGGAGGTGGGGGGCATTTTTTTTTTGTTAGAGACCTGGCCACCGATTTTTGACACCCAATGAGCTAGAGCATATACACAGAAATTGTAACGGAAGCGTTATTATTATCATAATAATTATTTCTTCTTGCTGAACTTGATAGTTTGCTAAGAAGGTATGTGGGAGGTTTGAAAGGATATTTGGCTCATTTCATATTTCCTAACTTTCTCGAAGGTGTCGAGGAGCATTCAGGGGGAGTAATCTCCAATCGCTAGACGAAGAATGGCGGTAGAACAGGATAATGCTTAATATGCGTTTAATTAGGAATTTGGCTTTAATTGGAAGTTGCAGTCTAGTGGGGGTGGGGTGTGCCCATTGAGACGGGGTTGGTCAGATGGAACGCGATGCGCGCGTCTCCCTCCTTGCATGATTGGAAACGCTGGGCACAGCGACGCGACGCAAGCAAAGCGCGAGCGCTGTGGCGCGACCGGCGTCCGTTGGCGCGCCCCGGAGGCCGGCGGCCACCTGGCACCGAGCCAGGGCACGGACGGAGGGACGGATGGACGTAAGCATGAGACATTAAAGGCTTTCGCCTTAATAGTAAATTGGGAGTAACTCACCGGCGGAACGGCTTAGGGCTCTCGCATATACGCAGTAAGTCGATTACGGTTTGTTCCAACTGCGTTCTGCGCTACCGCCCGTAGCTGAATGCATAGTGCTGTTAAGTCGTCCCCCCTTACTAAGGGCGAAATTTGTGTCTATCCCAGTTTCGAGGTCGTGTTGTGAGGTATACAGAAATAATCGCGCAGGCTTCGCGCCCACTCCTTTTTCGCCGCGTTTGCGTAGAACACAAAGAAAAATATAAACCAGTTCCAGCGCGAGATAAAGCTGTGCGAACTGCGGAGCACCCTCCACGGTGGTATATATATATTGGTATATGGTGCTCTGCTGACCCGAAGGTCGCGGTATCGAATCCAGGCCTCGGCGATCGCATTTCGATGGAGGCGAAATGCTTGAGGTCCGTGTACCTATAGATTTAGGGGCAAGTTAAAAGAATGTCAGATTGTCGAAATTCGCGTAGCTCTCTACTACGACGTCCCTCATAATCCCGTCGTGGCTTTGGAACGTAAAACCTGGACAATTACTGTAAAAGCTCGTTAATTCGGATTTCACGGGTCCAGAAAAAATGTCCGAATTTACCGAGTTCCGAATTATCGAAAGCATCAAGAAAACGATAAACAAATGTCTATTACGTCAATAGACTTTCATTTTCTTGGTGAATACGTAAATAATGTACTTACTTTGCATACCAGCAGTGCAAAAGTCACAATCTTTGCCACTCGCGACTTTGTGACCGCTTCAAGAGTGATTACAGCGCAGGGGAAGACAAGGGACAAAGAGACCAACGAAGACGTCTTAAACTAGGTCGGCAAAACAAGTGGAGCTCACTCAGACTCACTCGTGAAACATATTTTGCCCTTGGGACTCACTCAGACTCAGATTCACATAGCTTTTCCTCAACCGGACTCACTCGGACTGAGATTCACTAAAATTTTTCCCAGCCGGACTCACTTGGACTCAGACTCACTAGGATTTTCCCAGCCGGACTAATCAGACTCATACTCACGGCTCTATCAGAGTCTGAGTGAGTCTGAGTGAGCCGACTCATGAGTCCGTTAGCGCACAATTGGCTTATTGGAAATTAGTTTCAATGCTCTTTAACACCACTATCTCGCGTAATCGGTGCTCTACTTGGGGCCTTTTGATCTTGTACCTTCAAGTTAGGGCACTGCACGGGCCCGGGCCCGGCCCGGCCCGCGGGCCGGGTCGGGCCGGGTAAGTAATTGTTAGATCGGGCCCGGGCCGGGCTCGGGCCCATGAGCTTCGGGCCCGGGCCGGGCCCGGGCCTGCGTCAGGCCCGTATCAGGCCCGACTCTCATACACTGTCGGCAATGGCGCGTAATGCTGTTTGGCTTTGTTGTTTTTGGGCATTTAGCGTCCCGAACCTATTCAGGCTATCTGAGACGCTGCATTGGAAGGCTCCGGGTAATTTAGACCACCTGAAGTGCATTAGCGTGCACTGAAATCGCACAATACAAGACGTCGCGCATTTTGCCTCCGTCGGTATGTTACATATAATTTCTGGAAATTGTCTCATATATGTTCCCGCCATTATATTGAGTGAAACACGTACTTGGGTACCGTGTATCAAAAGAAATGGTATAGCTGAGCAGCACTGCGGCAAGAGTGAAGCAACGGTGCACTGCCCAGATTAGTGCATATAAGATGTGCCCATCGGCATCATGGGAAACATTTCGAGTATGCAGCTACGCTCGCATGCCCGGTGCGCCTGCTTCCGCCTTCGTGACTCTGTAGACTGGTCAACGCGACTACGAAGATACGCATGTTCGGTCGAACACAAAACTACGAGACACGCAACCAACGCAACGAATTTTAAAAGACCGAGGATAGACAGAGAGAGGAGGCGTAGGCGCCGCGCTACCACGGCGCCCGTCTCCGTTGGCGAGCCACGGCGCCGCAGCGGCGCCGAACGCCGAACGCGTGATATGTACAGTCGTCAGCAAGCTTAACACGAACGCTCCGACGCGTGACCTGGACTACTTTGACTGATGCCAGCCGCGATGCGCTTGGCGCTGTTGCCGATAAAATACCTCGGTATGCTTGGATAGTATGTCGGCATGTATGGGTAACATATCTCGGCAACAGAACCCAAAGCTACGCGGCGCTAGCGTCAATCAAACTGTTTCAGGACACCCCGCTGAGCGTTCGTGTTAAGCTTGCTGACGACTGTACGGCGCATACGGCAGCGTCTTCATCACGGAAGCCAATCACGCACGCTTCACGAGAGTCACGTGATTCCTGCAGAAATATCAACTCACTCTCTCTCTGGCTCGACATTTGAAAAGGGGCCAAGTGGATAACCAGAGTCACGGTGCCGAGTGTAGTTCTGCAAATATGTAAATGAACTGCTCGTTAGATTAAGAAAACCTCAGCGTCACCGAGCGTTATTGACGTCGATTACACTGTTCATCGGCACCAGCGGCTCTTCAACTGGGCTTGATTTCATAGCCTCATGAGTTGCTAGGGCTACTTCATCAGTCGATGACATAACTGGAATTGACTCTGAGGTAAGTTAGCAGTTTTTAAGCTTTCTTCGCTCTACTACAGTCGCAAAGCTTTACTATCACGGATGCACAGTGCGATAGGAAAGTCCAGGACACTCATTTGTAGACAGAATGTCGTCGTGTTTCGTCAGGTCACTAATTTCCTCATTTCGGTTTCATACGTCCGACTGAATTGCTGTGAATGGGTATTGGTTTCGCGCCTTGTACACTTTTTTCTTTCTTTTTGCATTTTTGCTTTCTTTACCAGCTGTCTTACCGAGCGCCTCTTTTGTAAGACGCAGTGCTAAGGTGCCGTACGTTACCACGCGCGCTTTCGTATTAATCTTGCGCTTTGTAGTGACATTTCTGTTGCAACACACAAATACAGTTAAAACTCGATTTAACGAATTTGAGGGGAGCCGTGATTTATTTCGTTAAATCGAAAACTTCGTTAAACCGAAGACGGCATTTCGCGGTTACTTATTTCGGTACATTCGATTATATGGTGTAGCGGCATCCGGAAAGCTACCATGGCATCATATTTGCGTAGCTTAAAGGCGCGAAAAATGAAATAGCGGCCTTAGGAAACGACCGCCACCTCCAGGGTGTATGAAGCAACAAAAGTTGTTAGCTTAAAATAAAATTGCTTCTCTCAATAAAGTTGCTTCTCTCTCTTTTACCTCAACAGTAAGGGCCACAGGTGACAACATATTTATTTCCCAGCAAAGAAGTCGGTGATCTTGGCTTGCTTGCGTTTTGTTAGCAATGGCCACGCAGTTTAAATTGGACAAAGGTGTTCCGCGATGTTGCCGTTTGCTCGCAATCAATAACTTTTGGGGCGTTATCTAAAAATAGGCAAAGAATGATCAATTCTCTATCTCATTTTCCGAAAAAAAAAAAAAAAAGGTTTGTTAAATCGGGACGGATCTCGAAATTTGTTTCGTTATATCAAGTTAGTCAAAGTACGGGACCCTACGGGTGTCTGAGGGCGAATCGGGGTATCTTCGTTAAAGATCAAGAATATTCTACTAAGGCCGCGCTAGAAGGCATCCCGCGCCTACACGCACACGCACCTAGGCATTCGTATGTGTTCTCGTAAGTGCGACTTGCTCGCGAGCCGCATGTTTCAGGTTTGTTAAGCTATAGTTTATGCGGCTCTTTCTCCACCATCCTCTTATATATATTTGGGAGAAATAAAAGTTCGTTTCATTGACTGATGGATTTATTCGTTTTAATTTTATGTAAGGAAATTAAGAAAAATATTCAATTGGCCCTGCTACAGATTTTTAGG
This sequence comes from Rhipicephalus appendiculatus, assembly GCA_030522465.1. NCBI lineage: Eukaryota > Metazoa > Arthropoda > Arachnida > Ixodida > Ixodidae > Rhipicephalus > Rhipicephalus appendiculatus. The sequence goes on from JALIZH010032995.1 coordinate 1,635,135, forward strand.
TAACCGTAATATGACCTTACTATTGGACTCCCCTGCGTCACGATTTGTTTTCGGACACGGCGAGTTTAAGGAGAGTGACAAGTTATGCAAGAAAGGTGTACTTTATTCCTCCTTTAGTCGGAACAAGCGACCCAGCCTGGCGAACATAGGAGTAGTTAGAGCACGTTTTTTTCTCTCTCTCGTTGCATTGCGCAATAAACCAAGTTTGCAGGATATGTTCTGCTCTATTTACTCAATAGTCCCAGCTTGTCAGCAATTAATGTAAGCTCGACTATAAATGTCCGCTGTTTTTCCACTTTATGTGGGCGATGTATGTTGTAGTCGTTCTTCGAAATGCAATAATAACATTGCATGGTTAGGGCTGCGTGCATGGACAGCCAACTGTGCCTCCTCATTATCCCCCCTGCAATTCTTTCGCAAAAGTGTTACGGGCGTAATTAACCGATGGTAAACACAGTACCAGTGAAAATCGTGACACTGTCATAAGTTCTCACAACACTGTCCAGGAACTATCTTGTGCGTGGCTGGTATCTTCACTATAAGCGAAGATTGGACAGCGCTTCGTTTATGCTCAAAAAATAATTTTTTGAAATGGGCCGGGCCGGGCCGGGCCGGGTCGGGCCGGGCCCAAACCTTTCGGGCCCGGGCCGGGTACGGGCCGTATTTAAAAACACCGGGCCGGGCTCGGACGGGCCTGAGCATGGCGCTTTCGGGCCGGGCCGGGCCCGGGCCGGAAAAAGCCGGCCCGTGCAGTGCTCTACTTCAAGTATATCAGTGGTTGAAATCAGTGAGCACTTTTTTATTCAAAGAGATGACTCACATGAAATATTTTTATCGAAAATTCCCGAGAAAGAGTTTTCGGGGGGGGGGGGGGGGGGGGCGGGGGGGGCAAGGTCACGGCACCTCCTCTCCTCCGTAACTCACGCCTCCGATCAATAAATATTAAGCTGGCGTATGAACGCTGGAGCTTTGAAGTATGCGTGAGTCGGCGTGAGTATAAACGTGAGCCTACAAAAGGCTGATAGTAATGGCGAAGTTGAGTAAGTACAACCATAGATCGGCAAAAAAGTGTACAGCTCACTCAGACTCACTCAAGAAATACATTTTGGGCTTAGGGCTCACTCGGACTCAGACTCACCAAAATTTTCCTCAACCGGACTCACTCGGACTCAGACTCACTAAAATTTTTCTCAACCGGACTCACTCGGACTCAAACTCACCAAAATGTTACTCGCCCGGACTCACTCAGACTCAGACTCACGGCTCGATCTTAGTCTGAGTGAGTCTGAGTGAGTCGACTCATGAGTGAGTTTGCCGAGCTATGCGTCTTAATAATAATAATGATAATAATATGTGGGGTTTAACGTCCCAAAACCACGATATGATTATTAGAGACGCCGTAGTGGAGGACTCCGGAAATTTGGACCATCTGGTGTTCTTTAACGTGCACTGACATCGCACAGAACACGGGCCTCTACCATTTCGCCTCCATCGAAATGCGACCGCCGCGGCCGGGATCGAACCCGCCACCTTTGGGACAGCAGCCGAGCACCCAAACCGCTATACACCACCGCGCCGGACAACGAAGACGTCTTCGTTGGTCTCTTTGTGCCGTGTCTTTCCTTGCGCTGTAATCACTCTTGAAACGGAATAGCAACTAGCCCGTACCCCCCACACTTTGTTTGTGACCACGGCTTAGTACTTCCCTGTCCTCACTAAACCGAAACGCGCTAACCCGAAGTTAAACCGAAACTTCTTTACCGGCGTTACCATACGGTTGGCGCTGATGACGATGGCGATGTAGACTGAGGAGCCTCACCGTTGTGCGCGAACGCCTGTTTCGCTCCTTTGCGTCGCACGTTTTGCGGCGCCTTGCGCGCGGCGCCCTCCGAGATTCGTTCGAATTGACCGGGCTGCTGCCAAATATGACTGAATTAACGAGAGTTGGATGCCATTGAGGAATACATGAGCTTGCCGGGACCGGAGAACGCGTCCTAATTATCCGAATTATCCGAATTTCCGAATTAACGGGTGTCGAATAAACAAGCTCTTATTAGAACGGTGGAGCAGTCAGTCGCAGATGTTTCCCGTGCGTTTATCTGCTCATTCGATTTCTTATGTTTATTTGCTCTATTCCATCCTTTTCGTATTATTGTGTGATACTTTGCATTCTTTCCTGTTGTCCGTCACGGTGGCTCGGTGGCTAAGGTGCTCGGCTGCTGAATCGAAGGTCGCGGGTTCGATCCCGGCCGCGGCGGTCGCATTTCGGTGGATGCGAAATTGTAGAGGCCCCGTGTACTGTGCGATGTCAGTGCACGCTAAAGAACACCGGATGGTCGAAATTTCCGGAGCCCTCCACTACGGCGTCTCTCATAATCATATCGCGGTTTTGGGACGTAAAATCTCAGGTATTGTTATTCTTTCCTGTTCTTCTAATTACATTATTTGTTTCGATATTATCCATTTTCTGTTCTATACGGTCTCCCTTCTGCTGTTTTTTCTACTGTTTCCTGCTCCGAGCGCGGCGCGTCTCACTCGCAGCGCTCGCGTTTGGCTCCAGTTTATTATCTTCCGTAGATCTGTGTCCCACTCCCGAATATGGCGTCTCGCTGTCGAAGCTTCGCTGGCTCGGACAGATGAATTAACCCCTTCGCCGAAGCTGGCTTTCACGGACAAGCAATTGAGCGCTGTCTTTCTCAAACGTGCAGCCTCATATGCTTATGTTTATCATACGTGGGACCTCTCTCTCTCTCTCTCTATATATATATATATATATATATATATATATATATATATATATATATATATATATATATATATATATATATATATATTGTGGGCATTTGTCATACCCATCCTCTTCATCTGTACATTATGAGCATCATCATTGTGGATTCATGGTAGCTCCTGGCTGCCGGGGTTCTCGGGCCTAATAAAGGTCGTCACAACCAAGACCTCATAATATATATATATATATATGTAAGGCACTAGTGGTGCCTTGCACTAGTGGTGCCAAGCCTGAAGGAAGTGCGGAGCTCGGCAGCGTTTATTTATTTAATTACTTGTTTATTTATTTATTTATTAAAGATACTTTCAAGGCCCGAAGGCACTACAGAAAGGAGTGGGGATAACAATAGACACAAGTGCGGTTAAAAGGGGAGAAAGAAAAGAAGAAAAGTTACAGCGCATCTTGTACGGCGATGTTTGGATGAAAGAACTTTATTAGGGTCCAATAGGTCGCGCTAGTGCCCTAGCCTGAAGCGGCGAGCTTGAAATCTTTTTCGTCATTATGCAGGAGAAGGAGGCTTTCTTCGTTTCTCTTCGGTTTTCGCTTTCTTTCCTCCTGGCTTTGTTCCTCTTTCTCTTTTTTCGTTTTTTTTCTCTTTTTTTCCCCCGCTTTATTACCAGTTATTTCTATCTTTAGCCCGGGCCCCTAAAGGGCTCCGCACTAGAAATATTGCGCGAATTGTGCGGCGAACTCGACTACCGGATGGTGGCCGAGCAGCGCGCGTGGGCAAGCTCACGAACAGCCAATCTGTGGGCGTATACACTCTAAGAAATAATCGAGTAAAAAGGGTGCCTTTTTGCTACACAACTATATAACCTTCTTCTACCCCTCGTACTTTCCTGGCGTTGTCACCGCCGTCCCGGCACTTCCCGGTCACGAACGCCGCGCGCGTTATCGGCGTGAAATAGCATTCTTGATAGGAATGTGCCGAGAGCCGGGTTTTCAAGAGAGGAAACGTGAGCCAGCCAGATGACGATTATCGTTGTGCAGCAGAAATACTCCCAAAGTACTCGACTTTTTCTTAGAGTGCATACGTATTACTATTGCGTGTTGCGCGCTTGTGTGCGCGTCGAAAATTCCCTTTACACTTCCCCAGCCTTACCTCAGTCCCTGTACAGTCGATTCAGCACTGAGAAGATATACGGTATAGTAAAAGCTTCAAAAGCGCGTTTTTATGTAAACACAGCAAACTTTGTTAAAAAGTCTTCTGTGATGTTGGAAACTGTGCTTGATTAATTTATATCTGATAATTTTTTCAATACGTAACGATAGTATTTAGCAGGAATCGACTCGTGTAGCTTGAGAAGGAATGGTGGTAGAACACGATTAGGTTTAATTTGCGTTAAGCGATTCAGTCGGCTCCAGTCTGCACGTATGCTGTATGTTCCAACGATCGCTGCGTAGCGTTGACTATGCTATGCGGATGTTTCCTGAAACGTTATTGATTGTCTACCGTCTGGGATATTGAATGTCTCTAAACACAGATCTTCTGTAAATGGTCTCCCACTGGGCAGCGCTCGTATCTGCGCTCGGCCAACATACGTGATGAACGTAAGACCTGTCCATCGGATTATTTATCTATCTCAGGGGTCTGAAACACGCGGCCTGTAGATCGCTGTCTTCGTCCCAATATGTACGTATTTTTCTAATGAGTATTTTCTTGGGCTGCACAGGCGTGACTGGCCTCAAGCATATTTTTTTTTCCTGAAGCACCCCATGCGGGCACCATGTGTTATAACGAAAATTGTTCACGTTAAAGAAACTAAGTAACCGATTACAGTTACAATTACTTCTTTTAAAATGTAATCGATTAAAAGGCTCAGTTACGTCCCCAGGAATGTAACTGAGCAATTACATAAATTTATCCGATTACTTTTGCGTTACCTTGCTTGAAAATTGTATTGCCAACCACAATACCACAAGTTTACTCTAACTACAAGGAACTACTGCGGCTTGGCGTGGTAGAGAAAGTGCTGGAGGCCTGCGTGACGATTCACAGGCTTAATGCGGCTTCCGTGATATAGCGTTACACATTGTTAACGTTAAGCAGCTGTTGATTTTCAAAGTTGTCGACACTGGTTCTTCCATGTTTCCTCGTTAATAGGTCAGCCGCTACCTACACTTAACACTCCCCCCTTCCCCTTCCCCCGTGTAGGGTAGCCAACCGGGTGCACCCTGGTTAACCTGCCTGCCTTTCCTTTGCTTTTCTCTCTCTCTCTCTCAATGCATTCGCTGAGGCAGAGGGTATCAAAACGCAGGAACACTGGGCGCATCAGCTCGTAGATGCGCAGTGCTTCGATGCTAGCGTCCATGTCCTCTATGAAGCATCGCGCTTCGCTATTGCTGGCGCTTGGGTAAAACGTTGCAGGTGGGGTGGAGGAAAAAGTGAAAAAAAAAAAACAGCGACCGGTCAGGGGGTTCCTCCCGAGTGGTCGCTTTTTTTTTTTTCTGGAAGAGAAATGTCTTAGAGGTACTGGTTATAGCCAGTCTTCTACGGAAGTTCCATAGAACCTGATTTAGGAAAGAAAGTAGTTGATTACAGATAGTCAATTACAAGCAAATGCGTTTGAATTACCCGTAACGTTACAGTTTCGAAAAAGGTATTCTATTATAGTAACATATTACCAGAAAATGTTACGATTATAGAAGTAATCGACTACTCGTAACGGAACAAACCTATATTTCATAATCGGCGTCGAGATTTCAGTCATTCTGGAGATCAGCACTGATATGTTTCTCGAAAGCTGACGTCCAATCCCCTTGAGAAATCACCCAGTTATATATATATATATATATATATATATATATATATATATATATATATATATATATATATATATATATATATATATATAGAGAGAGAGAGAGAGAGAGAGAGAAATCTAATATATAGACTGTTCACGTCCTTCTGAAGAATCCACGCCACCTCCCCCCCCACCGCTCGTACTTTCTGTACTGTCGCGGCCCTTGCGGGAGACAATTTTGTGACTGCGGCCCGCAAGCTAGGATGAGTTTGAGACCCCTCATCTATCTCCCTATCCCGTCCTTCTTTCCCTGCGGTTCATTCGATGGTACATCCGTAAGTGGACCACGTGGAGGCGCAGCTCGTAACACGGGAGAGAACAGCCAGTAGACTGAGAGCGGGAGGGGAGGGGGGCGAGGTCATCAACTTTATTATCGGCTGGCTATATGTACGGCCTGTAAACCGCGCGGCTTTACGGTGTATATATACGACGCGCGGAATCCATACGTCACATTGGCCGCCACGCGGCCGCAGGTAAACGCGACGGTAATGGCGTCAATTACGGGCGCGCCGAACCCTTTTCCTTTTGCCTTCTTTCCTTTGGTCAGCGCGGTGGAAGCTGAGGAGGGATGTGCTTCAGGCAACGCGGCCGATCTCCTTTCTTGTTACGCTAGCGGTTTTGCTGGTTTTGCGCCTATAGTTTCGGTTTGCTGCCTCGCGCGTATTGAGAGTACCGCTCGCTGCTTATTCCTGGCTTGAGACAACGTAAGTTTGGGCACGCTGGGATTCCCTTCTAGCATCTAGCGCACATCACAAGACAATGGAGAGGTGTAAAATGATGAAGTCAAGCGCTATCCAATATATCTCCACAGCATCACACTCATACACTATAAGAACGCTTGTTTCCGTTCATTTTCATGCCGTCCTTGCGTGGTGCCTTTGCAGTAGATACTGAAATTAGTGCATGATGTTTTCCTCGTTGTGCTTTGTTCTGTTCTTGCGGTCCTGTGGAACTGCGGATCATCGTGGCTTTTATACACGGCTTGGTGTCTACAATTTTATCAGTCAACGACTCTAACGGTGTAGTACCACACGACTCTGCAGCAATCGATCGCCTGCACAGCATAGGTTTGCACGCGCATTTATCAGTACACAAATCATCAACATCATCATCATCATCATCACTACCACTATCATCATCATCCTGACTACGCCCACTGCAGGGCAAAGGACCCCCCCCCCCCCCCAATGCTTCGCCAATTAAGTCCGTTCTGTGCTTGCTGCGGTCGTGTTATCCCAGCAACTTCCTTCATCTTGTCTGCCCACCCAACTTGCCGCCTCCCGCTCGTGTGTTTGCCTCCACTTGGAATCCAGTCTTTTACACTTAATGACCAGAAGTTTATGACAAGCCGACTATACCTCGAGTAAGCTCCCATTTGTAACATCTCCATTGCTTCCCTTTCTCTCTTCGCTTTTCCTTATTTCCCTGTTTCGGGTATTGTGCGCGTCGTTTCATCACGCCGGTCCACTATACCGTCAACTCCTTGTGAGCTTAACAAGGAAAAATTACCAACCAGCCATTTGTACAAATAAAGCGTTTTAGTTGCCGAAAAATTCGTCCTGGTCCGGGAATCGAACACGGAGCCAACGCCTTTCCGGAGTGCGGCCGCTCTACCGGCCGCTGTAACCAAGAAGCTAGCAATTGTCAGCGCGAGGACGAATTGATCGACAACTCGATGCGCATGGACGCAGACTATTCAGAAGAAGGATAGGGTGAATCGGTTTTTGCGGAATGCTGCACGCTGGCGGAAGGTTAAAGTAAAGGTAACAGACCACTTAATCCTTCCACCATTTTGCCAGAATTTGCGAAACCTATTCGCAATATTCCGCTATGGGCGGAACACCTAACGCTTTATCACGTTACATGGTCCTGCCAACACTCATAGGTGGTGCCAATAAACAGCACATCAACGCCGGAGCAGTGGGTGGCTGCGCTGTCCTGCTCGAAGCCTGAAGAACAGCTCAAGCTGATCGACAGAGCTCGCAAGATTTGCAAATACCACAGGGGCCCTAAACTGAGGCTTAGCTGCATCTTCGCCTTAGAATTCATTTTCTGGAGCAAAGTTTTTCATTCATTCATGCTGAGCTTCTTTCGAAATATGCTGCCCGCACATTTAGGCAGCGCGGCGAAAACGACATGTACAGTGGCGGGGAAGACGATTGCTTCCGCACCGCGGCGCTGCCGTCCTCCTTGCACTCGCCGCGCCTTCTAGCGGCGGCATCGGCGATGGCAGCGAATGGTTTCAAGACGAGGAAGGCGGAGGGGGGGGGGAAGGAACGAGGTTCTTGTTTTTATGACCACCGACGAACAATGGGGCCCTATTGAATTGAGCGGTTCGTTCCTCGGGTCGACCGCCGTGCCGCGCCTTGCGGAGCGTGCGAGGCTCCACAGCGGCCAGGCTAAACGCAGCGTAAAGACCGAGCCCCCCCCCCCCCCCTCTTATCCTCTTGGCAGCGAAGATGTCTTTCTTTCGGCTCGACTTGGCTCTTTCTACGGCACTTCTCGACCACTTTCTCCGTGGCCGAAACGGCGAGCGATCGCCAGACGCCCGTCCTAATGGCTTGTTTTACGCGTTTGCGAAGGCGTTCCGTTTTTTTCTTTTTTTTTTCGTCTTGTTCTTGGCGTGTCTGTCGTACCGGAATTTACGGTGCGATAGTGGCCGACCCTGGCGGTCTGTCTCTGTATTCGTGGATTGCCGAGGCTTGACCTGACTATTGCTGGCCGCTTTCCTGGAATTGTTTCTTCGGGCTGCCGCCGGAGGTCATTCGGGCCCCGTGATGGAAGGGTGGTAGTGGTCGTTCCTTTTGTCTTAGCTTTTTTCTTTATTTTGTCTGAGTGTGTGTGTTCGCTATTGATTTACGCTCTCGAGGCTATGTGGAGGATATGGTGGTGACTATGACGGTCCTGCCTTAGTGAGTAACGAGCGGCTAATGAGTGTGGTGTGATGGTCTTTCCAGAGCCGCCAACAGCCGTTCATAGTCTTGCAGCAGGGGTCTCAAACACGCGGCCCGCGGGCCGCATGCGTCTCGCGAGTACAGGTTTCTCGAGTGGACCACTAGCGGTCGTTTAACGTCATGGTGCTGCGTATTGCTGCAGAGGATCACTTTGCTGGAGACCTATTCGACGATCGTTCGGCGTGCCGCGTTCCAGGACCGACTTCAAGAGTATTATTCTTCGTAGCTCGAAAAGCAGACAACAAAAACGAACAAGCAAACAAACAAACAAACTGGACACGTATTTTGGGTCTAATATTTGATTCTTTTGATGTAAGAACTGAAGTTGAGAAACTGCAGAATAATGAGATATTGCCACGCGCGTTTGCCACGTCGTCGTATGGGTGTGGACGCCCACACGACGACGTGGACTTAGTGAAAAACTTCTGCGACGATACTTCGGACCGTATAGGGTGCTTCGACGTCTCGGCACACTCGACTACGAGGCTGTCCCCGACGGCATTTCGAACTCTCAACGGCGGCGTGCGCGACCTGAAGTCGTCCATGTCGTGCGCCTCAAGCCGTTTTACGCGTGGTAGTGAACCTGAGGACTGTACTTCTTTTTCATTGGACTTTCTAGCTTGTGCGTATTGTTTATTCAGCTTTCTTGATTTATTGTCGTTATTTATTGTTGCATGTATTTTTCCCATGTGTTCTGTTCTAAGCATCGGGACGATGCCTTTTCAGAGGGGGGGCATTGCCACGCGCGTTTCTTTTACTGTATTCGGTTTCCGCCCACGAAGACTATCAGCAGTACTCGGCGCACACCGCGCCTTATTGTTCCAGAAGCTTCTCCGTTGTAGTAGATCGTTTTGTTAAGATTGAACGCAAGACGGTAACACTCAAGATTATTCCAGAGCTTTGGCGACGACTAGTGATAAGGCTAGAATGTTCGACGCGTGATTTATAAAAGCCGGCGCGCTCCAACGAAGTTCGGTTGATCGACGGCCGACGCTCTGTTCGCCGCTGTCAGTGCCAGCGTTTATTTCTGTAATCTCACCTTCAGTTCACCGGCCACAAGTTCGGCCCAAATAAAGTGTTTCCTCTCGGACAACTGCCTACTGCCTTCGTCGACGTCACGACCACGTGACAATATATAATTACATGCTAATTCAGACTAATTACCTGAAGGATATATATATACATATATATATGTATAGACGAGCTGCGCCTGACACTACTTTGCGTCTTGTTGGTCGAAGATGGACGAGTCAGTCATCTTGTTGCTCCTGTCGGGACATGCAGGCACATGATTTTTTTTCTCTCTCTTTCTCTCTCGTCAAGGATGACAACCGTCTTGAGTACAACAGTCAGTCAGGGCATCCTTGTTACGCCTGTTTCGTCCTCTGTTGCAGTTTTCTCGCGTGCGCTAGGCGTGTTTTACGCTGTATTTGTCTCTGCTTTGTTTTGTTCCGTAATATTGTTGCCGGTGCCCTGCGTACAGCAGAGGGCATTAGTGTGTGCACGGGCAACAAGGAATATATAGTACGGGAGCTGCCGAGCGCTGTCAGCTGCACCCCCGATGTTCGTTTGTTTCTCTCATTTATTATTGTGAATGCCATTTTTTTCCCCCTCCCCTTACGAATAGTTGAGCCGTCAGTGGGTCGAAAGAAATGCTGGAGGATGGAGAGAGAGTAAACTAGAATACTGAGCGACAGAAGAAGAGACGTTACAGCGGCTGCCAGCGGTTAATAATAGCAGCGGCACCTAGCGGCGGCACGCGACTCGTGTTTTCTGTCCGACGATAAAAGAAAAATGGGAAAAATCGAAAGCAAAAAAATCCCGAGCGGCGAGAAAACGATGCGATCGGCGTTCCGCAAGAAAACTGGGTCAGCGAGCGGAAACGGGCTGTCAGCGTGTATGTGCGCAGGACGCGGGACGAACAACGGATATACGACGGAAGCCGTGGCCTAAACAACAAAGTTTAAAGAAAGAAACGATCAGGCGACGCGAACTGCGGGGCATGGTAAAAGCCGATAAAAATGATAGCTTAATATAAACAAAAAAAAAAGTGCACCCATGCTTTGGGTGTGGGGCTGTTAAAGGGGCCCTGCGACGCTTTTTTGTCTGCATTCTGCAGCGCTGGAATTCGTGTAGTGCCGAATACTTAGATGAACGCAGAAAGAATTATCGAAATCGGTACACGGTAACGTAAGTTATAAGCCGTCAAACTTCAATACCCCAGCAGACGACGAGAAAAAACGTCCCCTTTCGCATTTCACTCTCCCACTGACGTCAAAGGCCGCTTCCAATCACCGTGCGCCTCTTACAGAGACGTACCGGACGACTCGCCTCGTGGTGGCACGGCAGGACTGGACTCCCTCCTAGGAGGGAGTCTAGTCCGGCCGTGGTGGTGGCCGTTGTGCAGCGCTCCTAGCGTCGTCTTGCAATTGTTTTGAAATTTTCATATTTAGAAACAGAAATCCTTTATATCTGAGGAAGTATAGAGAGAGCTTTTATCATTTTTAGCGCACAAAAGTGTGGTCTATCTGGGACCGTATGAAGATTACGCGCGACTTGTCGCATCGAACCAATCAAAACGAACGGCCTATGTCGTCACTCCCACGTGGTCAAGCGTCACTTCCGATCACAAAAATAGCCACTGTATGTCGCTCCAGTCCGAAAACAGTGTGGTTTCTCCGCAGAAATAAAATTATAACAGCATTGATTTTGGCGTTGCCACTCGCGCAACGATATCGGTGCATTCCACAGTTCGAGAAGAAGCGATGAAAACGACACGCTAAATTTGTGTCGCAGGGCCCCTTTAAGTCCTGTAGATGGGTGGACGATGCTGCATGTACATATAGGAAACGTGCAGTGCGTAACGGTTATGGAAGACGTCTTGAACTTGGTTACAGGGCAACACCAGACACGGACAAAGGGAAGGAAAAACGAACTACGCGACGCGGACTCGGAACTGATATTTTGTCGAAATAATTGGGAGACATATATATGCACCAAGTAGAAAGAAAAAATGGCGCGGTTTGCACAACGAAGCGCAAGGTTGGGTTACAGCAGAACTGGTGGGCTGTCGAGTGATGCAAAAAAAAAAAAAAAAAAAAAGAAGAAGAAAACATCGCCATGTTATGACGTTACAGATCGACAAAATTTGGGACGTCGCTCTGACGTCATCATGACGTCACGTGCTATGACTTCATCACATGACCGCTTAGCTTGGCCAACGGTAGTCCGATCACGGAGGCTGTGCAAAATTGGGCGAGGTGCCTCCGATCACGGAGGCTGTGTAAAACTTCGTTAGGTGCAGGAAGCGTTCGGAGGGTGGCGAGGCAGCAACAATACGTCGGCTGAGAAGAAAAAAAAATTATTTTGCCTTCCAGTCGTCTTACGGGAGTGCGCAAGGGACCCTGGGAGTTTTGGTTCTGCCAGCGTCAGCATACTGGCTGAGCGATCGTGCCGCTTTAACACTTACGGCAAGAACCCGTGTGTGACTTCTCCGAAAAGGTCACGTGACACTGATGCAATCAGAAGCTCCCCAACAGCGCTCTTTAGTTTATGGAAACGCGCGGGTGATGTCGACTAAATGGTAACCAGTATTGGCTAACTGCTGGCGAATAGCGTTGTTTATAAGTGACTGCTGTTTGATTAATGATGACTAGTGTCGGTTTTGTGATCACGGGTGTTGGCTATCCGCTTTTATAAAAGCAACATTCCCTTCATTCTATGTTAATCCAGTGATTGTATTGTCTAACATATCTATTTCTTTCTTCTCTTGCAGGTAAGTGTGATCACTCTTCGTTCTTTGGAGTACGGAACTTTGCTGACGCAGCCACTCCAGTGCCAAGTAAGATTTCTAGGCTGTCTAATACCGAAGGTCGTGGGATCGCATCCCGGCCACGGCGGGCGCATTTTCGATGGAGGCGAAAATGTTAGAGGCCCGTGTACTTTGATTTCGGTGAACCTTAAGGAACGCCACGTGGTCGAAATTTCCGGAGCCGTCCACTGCGGAGTCTCTCATAATCATATCGTGGTTTTGGGACGTAAGATTATTATTTCAAAAATAGCGATGCATTCGCAACGCCAGGCTGAACCTTTTCCTTTCGTTGAAATTTTGGCGGCGGTGTGATTCTTATTGCTTTTTATTTCTGTTTTGTCCCATTCGTTTTGTCGACGTCCCATTCTGTGAAACTTTCATACTTGTAATTGTATGCGAAACCTGTTAACTTTTAATTTTACACAAAGCTATTTTCATTCTTTTTTTTTTTCTTTTTGCAGTTACATTTCCTTTTTTCATGCGATGAAGTTGTCTGTAGTGTACTGAATATTTGACGGGAATCCTACTGTAACTCTCTGTACGGTGCGTTCTTTTTCGTTGATGTGATCCCTACTAAAACTCTTACAGTGTAACACACGTATGTTATAATTATAATATTATATACACCTTTGAATTGCGTACTTCGTATGCTGCCAATGTAAGCTGCCTAGAGCTGCCTTTAGCCTTAAAGACCATCCAGAATGTTCTGGTGAAATAAACTTTTCGATGCATTGATTGAACTTAAAAAAAAAAAAGAAAAATGAGGCGCATTTTCATCTTGGCTATACCTATTTCTGGGATATAGCCGAAAGGTTCAAAGGAGGAGAAGACTGGTCTATTGAAGTCCTCGCACCTCTTTTCTCGTTTCTTCTGTTTCTTCTTTTTTCTCGCTGTGTCCTCACAATTGCAGATCTCGGCAGTCGTACGTATATATAGATACATCTCGACGTGTGATGACGCGTACCGCGTACCAACAGTGGCGTCGTGATTGGATTGCGTAATGACGGTGTTTGCCTAAGCGCAAAGCTCCCTGTCCACACAGCGCCCGACAATTGATCGCGTGTACACACACTTATAACCGGGCCCGGGGTCAAAGTGCCACATATAGCCGGCAAACTGGACCAAAAAAAAAGAGGTCGAGTTTTCGGGCTATATCTAGTATTTACGCGGTACGTGATTAACAGTGTACGTACGTAGCGATGGCATTTCGGGGCGGCGTTTGTCGGACGTCTCGGATAAACGTCTTTTTTTCGCGGTTTATTTCGGAGTATACGTCTTGACCTCTTCCGGCATCGCGACTTCGGATCTGTCCGGCTATTTGTTGGCTTGTAAGCTTTAGCCGGTCATCGAAGTGACGCCGATGTCCCTAACCACGGGCTATCTTTCCGGCGCCGCGCTTAAAAAGGTCCCCAATGACGGATGCGGTGGTAGTTTTGGCGGCATGTTCAATTTCGCCGTCGCCGTGATGCCCCAGCGGCGATTCCATCTTCGTTAATGTTTCCCATGTATTCAGAGGCGGCTCGCAGCTCTGTCGGCTGACTTCGTAATTTGGGGCTGACACCTTTCGGCTTACGCGCTGAAAGCTTTGCCGATATCCCAGAGAAGCCGTATTCAAGAAGGAGGTTAAATGCGTGTATACCTGATGCATAGAGTTTTCAAAGAAGTAATCAGATGGTTAGCTAAACATGTCGGCTCATAAAAGATGTATTCTTGTTGTGAACCACTATATTTAACACGTCATTGGGGCCTCCATGTTTTGATGTTCTTGTAGACATATGCCCGAAGGCCAGCGGTTCGATAAAAGTAACCGTGCCATTGCTGATGCACGTTATATACCAACGTAAAAATTTTTCTTCAGTTTATGTTTTTTTTTTTTCAGTCAAACTGTATGTTTGTCGATGTGTGGAATTGCAGGTGTGCGTCTGTGCACCTGTGCAAAACCGACAAATTTTGGAGGGACGGAGTAACAACCCCCCCCCCCCTCTAGGCTACGCCAAATGCTACGGGATGTCTTTCTGGTTGACCTCGCTCCTGTCTACCGCCTTTCTCTGTCTACTCCCTCCCATCTTTCCCTGTCTCCCACTCCGCCGACATCTAATAATAATAATAATAGTAATTGTGCGCACAACTTTCAGCGGCTTAAAGGAGTACTGACACAAAATTTTTCACTTATCGTTTTCTTGTGTCAAATGATAGCCCAGGCACCCAAGAGCCTAGGAAATGTATCGGCAAGCGTGAGTGCGCCCTGAAAAATTAATTACAGCATGTTTTTAAAAGCTAGTTTCAGTTCATACTGCACCCTGACGTCACGACGTTGTACAGGCAGCGCCACCAGGCGGTAGTATGTGAATGCGCACGCTTTCGTGACGTATCCTCGTGCGCGCGTAGCTCCATCGTCTGCTTCGTCTGCTGCGCGCCGCACATGTGGCAACTGTCGCGCCATCAACGATTGACGAATATTTGTCAACAGACACCGACGACAGCAACGACTTCGGCAGAGAGGAAGATGCCGAGCTTGCCGACCCCGCGAATCATTTCGCATTCGACCCACTTGCAAGTACGTCAGAAGACGAGTCGTCTGAGAGTGATAGCGCCATGCAGACGGCTTGCGCATCGGGAATGTCGAATGGTAAGAATTCACTGTTTTTTGCTTGATTTTGCGCGGGCATCATCCGGATGTTCTACGGAAGTCAATAGCGTTCGTGTGGATTTCGTAATGCTATTACTTGCTTGAAATTATTGGTACTCAAGATTTGACACCGCATGTATGCTTTGTCCTGCCGCTTTCCTAGGCAGCCGCACTGCGCAAGCAGTATGCCAACGTCTTGCTGGTCGTAACGCTGAACGTTATATCGATAACCATAGGCGTGCGCTTCAGGGGGGGGGGGGGGTGTGAAGGTTCGACGCAGCGCCCCCCCCCCCCTTCCTATTAGGTCAATGTACGGGGTGACTTTGCGCCGCCCCCCCTCCCCCCCCCCCCCCCCCACGAGTCGCAGCGCCCCCCCCGCCTAATTATGACGATGTATGGGGCGCTCACTTTGCCCCCCCCCCCCCCGTGCGCACGCCGATAACGTAATCTGCGTAGGTGCCTCTATGGGAGTTGCCACCCGATGGACTGTGTGCTGTAGGGAAATCGACAAAGTCGCGCTCTAGTGCCGGATGAGGCAGCCTGTGTCACCGCGCACCCGACGTTTCAGCGTGGGTGCCTAGACATTCTTACGCCCTCGAGATAGCGTACTACCCTTGATGGGATATCGACCAGGCGTCATTGAGGCACCGGGAATCCACAGGTATTACTGCTGCGGTTGATCTAAGTTAGCTGTTGCTGTTGAAGCTGATGTCGGCCGAATCGCAATTGTCCCTGGCATGCAAAGTGCATGCCTTCGGTATACATCCTGCAAAAGTGTGGTGGTCGCATGTACGACGTGTCATCCACACACTCAAAACTTGCATAGGCGCATGTTACTTGCTAATATTGCAATGTCCACTTCCATATCGCGTGTCCAACTAAATAAAGGGAAATGAAAAAATACATGTATAAGTGGCATTGGACACGTCCGGTCGTCAAGCAGCGCAAATTATGCACGAACTCGAAATCACAATATGTGAAATAAAATCTGCAAGCTTAGAATAGCTGCTGCTTACATTGTGAGATAGTTCTTCACAAGTCAAATTACTTGATCTCACCTTTCACGTTCTTTGTGATTGACTTATGTACTTCATTGTTCTTTTTTTTTCCTCTATAAGTCATAGTTCTCGGTAGTGCCTTTGGCCCATTGGGTTGATTAAGTAAACAATAAATAAAATGAAGTGTTTCTGCATATCTGTACTTGCTAAAAAGGAATCTACATGCTACATAACAATGACGTTTTATTTCGTAATTTTGTCTGCTCGAAAGAGCCCCTTGTCAGTGGATCGTTCTGGAATATGACTCTGTGCACACTGCAGGATATGTCTACCTTTACTCTTGCCACTGCATTTTTATATCGTATTGCATTCATATTTCAGGCGATATCGTCCCTTTGTAGGATGGGTCTGGCTTCGCCTTGGCAAACGAAAGCGAGTGGTCCTGCCCAGCTGCGTCGTCTCTGCAGTGCGTCAAAATTTCCCTTCACAAGACTACTGCGCCTTTAAGTATCCAGAATTATAATATACGAACATCATGGAGATGCAGTTCAATAAAAGAAAACATGTTCAACTTGATTTATTTCTTTAGGCATAACAGCCTGTGTCACTGACCTTTCTTCTGGTCGTATGCAAAACAGATGCTATATGACCAGCACTACAGAAGGAAGTCAACACTGAGGCTAACTCACATGAAATTCAAGAAAGAGGCTGTAGTTCCTAAATTAAAAATAACAAAACAGAAAGAGCTGCTAAGTCTGCACACATGGCAGTAAATACGTTCTCAAGATTTCTGAGTCTTGACCTCATGGACTAGGTAAGAAGTGAACAGGAACCTGAAAGACGGCATTAACCTGACAATGATGAACTCGTACATTACCAGAATTGCATGTTCACTATGTCTCAACCCAACAACTGAAGTACACGGTGTAGCTATGCACGAAAACAACACTGATTTCGATAACACATGTTAAAGTAATGAGGCAAAGGCATAGGTCGGCAAAATTTGTGGAGCTCACTCAGACTCACTTATGAATTATGATAAAACGGAAGCTTGGGCTAGTTGGTGATTTGGAATCAACATGTTTGCACAGCGTGAGAAAGCAGGGATGTGAAGCACCAGCAGGGATGTGAAGCACCAGCAAACTGTGCAGCCAGCGACACTAAGCGTGTTGCGGTGCTCCCCTATCTACATAAGATTTCACACAATTTGAAAAAGACAGGGGATAAGGTTGACGTCAAGGTTGTTTTTTCTGACCGGAAAAGCTTTCAGTGCTCTGTAAATGCGTGAATGCTCAATCCGCACAAAAGAGCGGCTGCAAAACCAAACATAGGAGGCAATTCGTAGCATGTGCTATGGCTGTTGTTTACTTGATCCTGTTGTCTTGTGGCAAGAAGTATGTTGGACAAACGGGCAGGTGCTTGAACGAGCATTTAAAGGAGCATCACTATCATGTAAACACAGCTGTTCAAGGCCATCTGGGTATTCACTGTAGAGATTGTGGTTGTAAACCGGAATTTGAAAAGTGCACCGTTGTCGCAAAACATCGTCAGCAGCTAACACGCAAAATCGTTGAGGCTAATCAAATGCAACTGCTGGGTAACCTCTGTGTTAGCATGCCTTCTGTCGCACTCACTAAAAAAAGAAATCGAATATCTGGCTGTGACGTAACAGGTTGTGAGTTTGTGCTGAGGTGTGCTGTTGCTCTCACTTAACAAGATATAGAGTATCTAGCTGTAACGCAATAGGTTGTGCGCCTGTGATGAGGTGTGCTGCTTGCTATCATATGTATATATTTCCAGCGTTTTCGCTAATAAAATTTAGTTGAAGTCAGCGCCCCTTTTGTGTCCTCCCTACGTCCTCGTCTTTCTTGCGCTGTGCAAACATGTTGATTCCTATGAAATACATTTTGCTCTTAGGGCTCACTCGAACTTAGGGCTCACTCGAACTAAGACTCACCAAAATTTTCCTGAGCCGGACTCACACTCACGGAAGTTTTTTTTCAATTGGACTCGCTCAAATTTAAACTCACCAAAACATTACTGACCTGGACTCACTCAGACTTGCGTCTCGATCTGAGTCTGAGTGAGCCCGAGTGAGTCAACTCATCAGTCCATTAGCCTAGAATTTGTTTTTTTGACCATGGTGTCAATGCTCTTTAACACCAATATCTCACAAAATCGGTGCTTTTCTTGGTGCCTTTTGATAAAGAACCTTCGAATACGAGTTATGAGTGCTCGCAAACAAGTAAGGTGATTTTTATTGAAATATATGACAACGTAAGATAGATTTATCAAGAACTTCCCTGGAACAGTTGAAGGGGGGGGGGGGGGGAGGGGGGGGGGATAGGAGGTTCAGGCACCTCCCTACGTAATTCTTGCCTCTGATCAATAAATATTGAAATGGTGTGTGAACGACACTGCTTTATAATACGTGCGAGTAGAGGTGAGTATAAGCGTGAATCCAGGTAAGGCTGATAGTAATGCTGGAGATGAGTAGGTAGGACCATAGGTCGGCAAAAAAGAAAAGTGGAACTCACTCAGACTCAAGAAATATGTCTTGCGCTTCGGTCTCACTCGGACTCAGACTCACCAAAATTTTCCTGAGCCGAACTCACTCGGACTCACACTCACAAAAATTTGCTTCAACCCGATTCATTCGGACTCAAACTCACCAAAATATTACTCACCCAGACTCAGACTCATGGCACGGTCTGAGTTTGAGTGAGTCCGAGTGAGTTTGCCGACCTATGGGCAAAGGCCACAGTTGGTAACATGACAATAACATAACAGAAAGGGCTGCTAAGTCTGCACACATGGCAGTAAATACGTTCTCCAAATTTCTTAATCTTGACCTCATGGACTAGGTAAGAAGTAAACAGGAACCTGAAAGATGGCATTAGCCTGACATATGCTAAGCTACACAATGATGAACTCGTACATTACCAGAATTACATGTTCACCATGTCTCAACCCAACAACTGAAGTACACGGTGTAGCTATGCACGAAAACAACACTGATTTCGATAACACGCGTGAAAGCAATGAGGCAAAGGACACGATTGGTAACGTGACAATAACAAAACAGAAAAAGCTACTAAGTTTGCACACATGGCAGTAAATACGTCCTCCAAATTTCTGAAAGGTAGTCGTCTTGACCTCATGGACTAGGTCAGAATTAAGTGAACAGGAACCTGAAAGACGGCATTAGCCTGACATATGCTTAGCTACACAATGATGAACTCGTACATTACCAGAATTGCATGTTCAGCATGTCTCAACCCAACAACTGAAGTACACGGTGTACCTATGCACGAAAACAACACTGATTTCGATAACACGTGTGAAAGTAATGAGGCAAAGGCCACGGTCGGTAACGTGACAATAACAAAACAGAAAAATCGACTAAGTTTGCACACATGGCAGTAAATACATTCTGCAAATTTCTGAAAGGTAGTCGTCTTGACCTCATGGACTAGGTAAGAAGTAAACAAGAACCTGAAAGACGGCATTAGCCTGACATACGCTTAGCTGCACAATGATGAACTCGTACATTATCAGAATTGCATGTTCACCATGTCTAAACTCAATAACTGAAGTACACGGCGTAGCTATGCACGAAAACAACACTGATTTCGATAACACGAGTAACCTCCACTGGAGCACGCAACTCGGGATAGCCTGCACGCTTTAAGTTGCTGCCGCTGCAGACTCTTTTTCTATATCCTTGAAAGGCATCGTGATGCGCGGTTGCGGTAGTGGGGCACAACGTTGAGATTCTTCGTCGCAGATTCGTCGGCGCAGATTCTTCGTCGACAATCCGAAGCCGGTCAGCAACTGCATGCTGCGCGTGTACGCGTCCGGAGGTGAAGTGGAGCGAACAGAGTAAACTCCGCTTGGTTGGCGTCCAGTCTCCGCCTCGGCTGCGGCGCACGAAGTCGACTCACGCTTGTCGCAGCGCCCGATCGGACGGGAATCGATGGAACTTGCACCTATTGTCCCCCGTTTCACTGGCACAAGACTTCACAGGGCAAAATATCGGTGCCATGACGACAAATTCAAAGTCAGACGATTCCCTTGCCCTCTGATAAGCGTATATTTTGTATTCGCGTGCACGCACTCTATTCCAGACTCCGCTTACTCGCTTCACAAGTACACTGGATGACAGTGACAACACGGCTAGCGAGCAGATGATCGAGAAGGCGACGGGTAGCAACGGGGCGACGCGCAAGCGACCATTTTTTGTGTTTTGGTGCTTGACGTCATCACAACTAGCCAGGCTGCTGCGTGAAGTCACCAGGATTAGTGCTGTAGCCTGATGTCAGGCTAGTGTTGATGTCAGTAGGGATGCCGCGAGAAAATTGACTTTAATATCAAAATAAAATATCTTATCAGCATTTGCTGAGCTTCATACTTGCTCAGAGCCATCTATGCATACAGGAGATTTGTATGGTAGAGCAAGCTCGCCTTCGAAAAAAGGTGTCAGTACTCCTTTAACAGTTCTGTTACGTGCAGGAGGCTATAATTAACCACGACCAACGCTGTGACGGCGACGCTACATCGAATGTCGTCATGTCACGTATTGAGGCGCCATCCGCCAGCAGGGTAGTCTATATACCAACGGACGAACCATTGGCTTAAGCTATAGATGGCTTGCTCTGACGTCACTGACGCCTGCCATGTCGAAGTACCAACACGACGGGACGCGCAGTTTATGACGTCACTTTTAACGTTATCAGTAGACTGCGTGCAAGTATCGTTCGTTATGGTTGTACACAAGCCAGAAAAGTTACAGCAGCATCGTTATCACACTCCATGTTATCACCGCTACGTGATTATCGCTGCCTCGACGTCATCCAAGCCGCCATATTGGAGGACCATTGCAATGTCATCCGCCGGCAGGGTATACAGTAGTCTATATACTGACGCACCAACTATGACTTACCCTATACTTTGGACATGCGCCGGTTGCTCAGGGCTGTCAGTTGTTTTTGCACAGCGCGAAAACGGAAGCTGTCATTAAGGCAACCTCCTTCCGTAGAGCAAATGTTCAGTGCGCACTCTCTGTACGGTTAATACCTGTCATGACCCGGTGTTAACGTTTGCACAGGGAGGGCCCCCCTCGTGATTTAAAGATATAGGGGTGGTGGCAGCGGTGGTGGTTGTGGAGGGGGTTTGGTCTATAATGCCCGTAGCCTTGCCTACCGCATGCGAAGATATAGACGGGCGTGGCTCCGTTCGGACCCTCGCTCGCTGGTCATTGCCGCGGTTAATTTGCGCGCGCCCTGCCCCGTCTCCAGGGCGGTGTTGGGTCAAGCCTTGGGCCAGTTCCACCGCCGAGAACTGAAGACATGCATGGCGTGCGTAGGCCCGCATGTGGACCATTGAGCAATGAAACAAGCATCCCGCGCTCTCTCCACAGTTTTTGCGTTTTCTGTGTGGAGGCTGCGTGGCCAGATAGCAAAAAAAGAAAAAAAAAAAGGAAAGAAAGAAAAATGAATTCAAGGAAACGAGCAAAAATAAAAATAAAGAAAATGTATAAGTACAAAAGAGGGGTGGTGTGGCTGTCCAGGATTGAGCACTCAGATCGATCTAGTGGCCCCCGAAAAATCTCGTAACTCGATCGCTCCGCTTAATACGAGCGCACTCTTTTTGCGAACTGTCTTCTGAACTGTATGACGAGAAGGAAATGTTCAGGGAAATAAAAGACGCAATTCCTGCGATCCTAGTCTGGAGCACGTCTCAGCTTCTGCAGGGTATGGGGAGAAGGCAATTAAGAAGTGAAGAGGCTATGAGACAGTGTTATATGCTATAACAGCGACGTCGCGCATGCGCTGTCATAGTACACAGATATGTGGAGAGAGTTTGGGGAAAGGGAAACGAAGCGGGGAGAGAGGAGGTCGACTGCGACAGCGAGCAACGCGTCCGGGCGGTTGTGTGCAAGCGCGATCACGACATGCGCTTCCAGGATCAACGTATCCGCAAACGTGCTTACCGGCGGGTCGCCGTGTAACGTCGTTCACGGTTTCTATGGCTGCAGTCGCCGTCGTTGGGGGGAGGGGGGGGGGGGGGGATTGAGTAAGCTTCGCGTAACAACGGGTGAGGAGGGAGAGGGAGAGGAGTTCTCGGCAACGCGGTGGCGACTTTGCGGCCGGAGACGTCGATCGGTCATCTCGAGCGCCTGAGCGCCCCAAGGCGACCGCTAGAGTCCGCTACTTATTCCCCTTCCCCCTCCCCCCTCCCTCCCTCAGTCTTACACCACTTTTCTGACGGCGAGAGATCTTGTCTTTATATAACGCGAAAAAGGGGGGCGCGTCGGTGGCCCGGCCATTGCTGATCGCTCCGTGTGAGCCCCAGGAACTGCTCGATTATTTATTTCGTGCTCATGCGGGTTCACGATGTTATAATACGTGCCGCGAAGCACAAGCTGCCCTAGGCGACGCGCCGTCCGCTTGTCCTGCCGAATGTTTCCGTACTACTCGCTAGCTGGACCGTCTCTCTCTCTCTGTCAAACGTTGAAGACGAGAATGAACGGTTAAAGAAAGAGGAGGGAGAGGAGGAGAGTGCAACTAGGGGCCAACGAGTTCTCACAGGACGGAATGCGCGCCTCTGTGTACTGCTCTTGCACTACATCCCGAGCCGCCTCGTTTATGTTGGTCGGTCCGGTCACACGCAGTATGACAAGCCCGATAATTTGCTCTACAGCCAAAACCGCCGAGTCGGGGACAAGCAGTGCGTGCGGCCAGCCTTGTGTTTTTGTGTGTACGCTTCGCTGCCGTGTCCTTCTTTGCCGGAATAACGAAAATAGTGAGAAATAACGAAGCTTTTCTTTTTTTTTGGTGCACCGCCCCGAAAGTGCCCGCAGTCGTCGCGTGGTGTCGCCTCTGCCGCGCCTTTCCCATGGACTGCGTCGCAGTGGTTTGTGGACCGTCCGGGACGGTCGAAATCGTTTTTATCTGTCGCCGAGTGGTCACTAATGACGGACGGGGTAGCTCCTGCTTTTCGGGTCCGCCAGGGATGAACCCCCCCCCCCCCCCCCACCTCCATCTCTTTCTTGTCTGTTCCCAGCACCTCAGTTACCCTAACCTTATCATACGTGGACCGCTAATTTGGCTAAGGCACGTTATGCCTAACGGGCAACTGCGTGGAAACTTGATTTATCCCCTGTTTCTTGCGTTTGTTTTTCTTCGCATCTTCTTTAGGGATGTGGTGGCTGAAATAACGGAAGTGGTTGCAATCAGTTACCGCGTTGCGCAAGAAACACAACAAAACAAACAAACAAACAAAAAAAAACGATGCGGATATAGCTTGTAGCCATGGCATAATTAGCGGTCGATTTAGTGCCACTCCTCTAAACGGAACATATAAATAGAAATATCTTGAGGGCTAATGAGGATCCGATTGTCGGGCCATATTCGCCGGATTCGCCGGGAGAGAAATTGTAGTGCTTGAGACCCTAATTGTACAGGCAAGCGCGGAGGCTGACAAGATTGTTTCCAGTTCGACTTTGTCTCCGAAAGCTAAAAAATAATAATAACTCCAGTGCCCTCGCATCTTCGACGGTTACGGACCGCCTGATAGCACCGCCGAAGGTACTGTTAAAAACGCGTCGCGCAGTGACTCTTGGGTTATATAATTCATACAGCGGTTATTACATACAGCGGCCCGGCAATAAACAAGTAATTTGGGTTCACCTCGCGTTACTTGATAAGTGTACTTCCTTCTCACCGAAGCTGTATCGCCAGATCATTTCTTTTTATTGGATGAGGAGGAGAATAAAACAAAGGCAAGGATGTTAACCAGCATGGATTTAGAACGGCGCGACAAAACAGACGAATACACTATTAATCACACGAACAGGCTCAGGCTATTTGCGTATTATTTTGTTGAACCAAAAGACTTACGAACAAATCCTTTATTTATTAAGAGTAATTTACTTAAAGGGGTGGTGCCATCAAATTTCCAGGCTATAACAAGCCTGTTGTGGGTTTTCTCTGTATGCAAGGACACTACACACGAAGGGTCGGACACAGTAAACGTTTAGAATACATTTTAATTCACTTCCAAAGCGTACCCAAATGCTCATTCTCCCGATCGATGCCCATCGCCAGCGCATCAAAACTGACGTAGCTCTATAGGAAGGACAACGAAAGTTGTAGTGACGTCACACCAGATCTGTAGTGACTTGAGTGACCTCCGGACCTCCGCCACCTCCGAAACGTACGTACCGGCAAAGCATCGGTTGCTACATCACTCGCCGAGTTTCGATCGCTTCCTGGCTAAGTGCTGCGCATCTTCGCGCGAGCCTTGTGTGGTCACGTGACCAAGTCTCCTACACTTCTACTTCACTACCCAACTTGGCTCCCAGAAACCGAAACCGAAAGTTGTCCACATAAATAAGGCGATATTAAATTATTTAGCGAGAATACGTGAATCTTGGTGTGTGTATCATGCTTCCTAGAGCTATAAGAAAAGCTTGCAGCGAAGAACGCGCCAGCCACAAATTTGGTGGCACCACCCCTTTAAAACGAGTAAATTATACTACTATAAACTTCATCTGCACGTACATAAACATAATCTGTCAAACATGGCACATGAAACATTCGGCAGATATCTCCTACGTAATAAGTAGAGGCCGGATTTTTAGGCACTAAAAAATCGTGTTTTAGGCGCCAAAAATAGGCAGGAAAAACACAGTTTTAGGCCCCCCAAAAGCGTAAATATAGGCACAATAAATTTTTACAAAAGCTCAAATTTTCGAATAAGGACGTGCGCGACCTGGTCTACGACAGGAAAGCAAACAAATGTTATATTTTATGATTGTACGAAGGCGTTAATGATTTAACATAGCCATGCAATGGTCCCTTTTCGGGCACGGTTTCCAGAACAAGGTCTCTCCTTTTATTGTCCAGAATGGTAAGTTAAGTGTCCACCATCGAATAAACACACTCCTGGGTCTGCTTCTTTTCGGCATGGCTGGGAAGCGCAGCACAGGATTCAATAACCAGACCGCTAAAAGGACAGAAGGGTCTGTTAGCCTTGTATTGGCCGGGTCTAATAGCGCAGAGTCAATTTCTCCTCTTTGTGTGAACACCATAAAGGGCCCCTTACCAGGTTTGAGCGTTTCGAGCTAGAAGTGTAATGCATGCATTGCGCTAACGATCACGTCTGCCAAGATTTGCAACGCTACGCTCCCCGGAAGGAGGTGAAATGTCAGACTGAATGCCTCGTGCCCTTTATCTCACGGGCGCGCGCACCAATGTGGGGGGAGTTGAAGTTCAACAAGGAATGGTCCTGTGTATGTCACAGTAGTACATGAAACTGCGAGAATTATTCGAGGCTACATGTGTAATTTGTGCAACTGTTGCTTGAATAGAAGAATGAAAGTTAATAGAAATATTAAAACATACAAACGGAATGTGTGCGCACTTTTCTTTAGTTTTTTCTTCGAATCGAGAGCGATGCGAGACTTAGCTGCCTATATTTCTTTTGAGTTCGTGTTCTCGCCGTTCCCGCGTCGTGCCGGCGACAGCCCTGACAACGCTTAGTATGTTTTTGGTGCATCGTTCCTTACAGCAGTTCCAGCTGTGCGACACGCTGTGTCGTGGTAAGGATACAGGATCCATGCCAGCCTCTCCAAACGCATAGACGGATCCATCCCACAGAAACAGGCAGTACACTATAGAGCGAACGCCGAAACGATACAACACCGCTTGTGCGCACGACCTGGCTTGGGCATGTCATGTGCACATAGTGTAATCTTGCGTGCGCATGGCGTGTTGATGCGTCAACGTCGTGTGACCTTCCGGCTCCGAGTTTCTTTGATACAGAAGAGGGCAGGGAAGAAATTTGGCTTGCGAGTGGCAAAGGTTTCAAGCTCATCTACCGGCATCATGCTTTCGCGGCTCGTAATGAACCAATTAAAAAGTTCTTGTCGTACAAAGCTCTTCATTGGGCACGCGAACACTTCCAGTATCTGAATAAAATTTCTCACGTAACCTGGTGAAGCGCCCTTTTAAGACGTAAATTACAAACAAAACAAAAGCCATTTGCACATCTGACTTTTTTTACCTACTTTTTTCCTGACGGCACTCCATGGTTTCGTATTCGTTCTCCATATTCCTGCTGCTGCGCACAGGTACCTCCTCTTTCCTGCCCCCCCACCACGCCCAAGTCTTCAAGGAGGTGCTTCAATTACCATGGGAACACTGGACTGGAAAACCGGCGGTAAAAGCCGCCCGCCACGTCCTCGGCCATAGACGTACGCCACTCTCCTCTTCTTCCCCTCTCCTCTTCCCGCCTTCCCGCCGGGGACGCGCTCCCATTTAGGGTTGCAGAAATAGCGTCCTTTCCTCTCGCCTGCTCCAACCGCTCGCGCCATGTCAGTGTGGTGGGGTAAGGTGGCCGGCGCGTCCCATTTCACTGCTGCTACCGGTTGCTTCCCGGATGTTTGTTGAACTAGGGAACTAGGTTGTTGCACCCCATAAAGTTCCGAAACGTCAATTTTGCCCGGTAACATGAATTACGGTCTCAAACTGTACTCGACAGCAAAATTTGAGGCTAAATAGCGTTCATATAGGCACCAGTTTTGAAAATAGGCATTTATGGGCACTTATAGACATTTAGGCACAAACCGCAAAAATAGACATTTATAGGCACTATAAAAACACTATAAAAGCCCTCCTTTACCCCTAATTCATGCTCATATATCAAAGCAGCGCGATAGGAACGCAAGGAAAAAAATAGGCATTTGCCTATAATCCGGTCTCTAGTAATAAGCAGATACCAATACCGCGAACGCGAAAAAATTACGGAAGCTCGACCCTCACTCACCAAATACCCGCCCTAATAAATCGTGTGTCTTACCAAATCAACTTTGATGTACCACTCCCTAAATTCAAAGAACAAATAAGATTTTTCCTAGTAAACGAGTGTAGAGCCGTTACAACATAATCTCATTTATGCCACTACACCATTGTTTTTGCATTGTTCTCATTTGTTTTTATCTACGCGGAGTTGACGTTTCCGTTATCTGAATGTGCACTTTGTTCTATATGGTTTCATTTTACTTTGATGTGTATCTCTATGTAATGTGCACCCTTGCTGTATCTGTGCATTTTTGTTGTATCGTTTTCATATTGGTCCTGCTTTGTACTTCAGCTTTTGTTAATTATCAAGTTATTAAGTCATATCGCTCTTTTTTATGTGAATATTTTTCGCTGCTGCCTGTAAGGTCCCCCAGGTCCCTTCAAGCTGTTTTTGACAGCTTTTTGCCCGGGGAAACCACCAACTTTTCTGTGTTGGAAATAAAGTTCAAAGTTCAAAGTTTGCGAAGAAAAGAGATGGCTTTCACCTTCAGGTCGTCATATGCGAATACATGAGGAACTCTGGGAGTTTTTTCGACGGGAATGCTGACGCGATTGAAAAAAATAAAAGGAAAAAGAAAAAAAGAAACGGATACAATTTGGCTGTTCAAAACACCAGAAGATATCGCTACCAGCTCTGCTGCTGGCGTTAACAGTAGCCCGCCACCTACAAACAAACGTTCAGAAGTTGACGCACAAAACTAAAACCCAACAACGAACGACGCACGAGACAGAAGAAGCTGCGAACGGGGCGCCCCCCCGGCCTGCAAACGGGGTGGAGACGTTTCGGGTCTCGGAGAGCAGTTTGAGGGAGCGGCGGACAGAGAGAGAGAAATCGGCCCGCACTGACCATCAGCCCAACCCTTGCCCAGGGGCTAATCGCAATCAGTGTCCGCGCAACGCGAACCGCCATTAAAGGCCGGACGACGGATGGTCGCGTAATAGGAGCCGGCCGTGCGTGCGAAGCCGATCGACTTCAACAACGACCGCGGCTACCGTGAGCGCGCCGTATTTCTGCGTATTCTCGCTTGCCTTCTTTGTGTTCTTTTCTCCCGTGCTCAGCGAATATGTAACGATAGATGGATGGCCGCCGTGCGAGAGGCGAGTGTTAGGCACACGTGGTACGGAGTGGCCGTATGACGCAAAGAGTGCGCGCGCTTTTGTCTATCCGTGTAACGGCTTCGATAAGTAGGATTTTATGTTAGCTCCAGTGGCCCCGCGACGTGGCGTAGGGGCTGGGTCTATCTGTCCCGACGTTGGAGTGACCCGCTACGGGCTAGTTCACGCCCCGAAGGGCCTAAATGTAAAGTGATACCATTCCATTACATTCGCAGTCATCTTTTCTCGTCCATTGGATGTAAGATTTCCTGAACGAAAAACGAGTCTTGCTTTAAACAACGAACGTTACTTTCTATAGAAAGAAAGAAAGAAAGAAAGAAAGAAAGAAAGAAAGAAAGAAAGAAAGAAAGAAAGAAAGAAAGAAAGAAAGAAAGAAAGAAAGAAAGAAAGAAAGAAAGAAAGAAAGAAAGAAAGAAAGAAAGAAAGAAAGAAAGAAAGAAAGAAAGAAAGAAAGAAAGAAAGAAAGGCAAACCATGGTTCACATGGATCATTGTATACGGCGTTTGTAAACATGGCGATGATAAGTAATACACCAGTGTCCCCATTTTTTATATTAGCTTCATAATAGCCATAGTTCGTTCTAGAAGAAATAGTGTAGTTGGCGTAAACTTTGGAGAGGGCTCTACACGGGGAGGACTTTGCTCCAAGGTGTCCGCGCTTATGGGTATGTTTCTGGAGCGAGGTTCCTGGGAAAATCATCCCGAGTTCGCATGCCCTTGCAGACATCTCATTATAATCCGTTTGTTTTAACTGCGGAGCCGTTTTTTCTTTTTTTTTTTTTAATTCGCTGTCTTCACGCGTCTTGCGTTGTTGTCACGCAAATCCCACGTTTAATACTCATAAGGCCGAGCCGGTGGCGCGTTTGGAACGCCAGCGCTTGCTTGCCCGTGAACGCCTGCAGCGTCGCCGATGGGCTAATTCGTCTGTCCGAACAAGCAAAACGCCAGCGTCGAGACTTAGGCACAGATACAAGGAAGAGATAAGCGGGGGGCGAAATTGCAGCACCGGGAGCAGGGTTGCCGTTGGGTGGACATGAAAAGGTGCCAGAGCTCACGCCAAAAGTAGCCAAAGTAGCCATGTCATTTGATATTATCGCCGAATTTCTAGCCAAGTAGAACAGAAGCGGTATTATCAACAGTCTTATACTATTGATGAATAAATAAAACCATTTTGAATAAGTTTAAAAAAGAGCCATGGCGCCAACTGAAATTTTCGTCGCCAACGGGGTCCAAAAGTAGCCAATTTGGCGCAAAAGTAGCCACCAACGACATCCCTGAACGCCAGCGTCGGGAGTTAGGCACAGATGCAAGGAAGAGACAAGCGGAGGCGAAATGGCAGCACCGAGAGGTAGATGCGCTGCGTTCGGGGAAGCAAACAGTAGAAAAAAACAGTAGAAGGGAGACCATAGAACAGAAAATAAATAATCGCCAAAGAAATAAATTAACCTCAAGAAAGGAGGGGTGGCGCCAGCGGGGGGTCTGGGGGGAGCAGTTGGCCCCCCTAAGATTTCCACCCCCCTTCCCCCTCCCTAAGAGCTTACATACTCAAAACACGACGCACAAGTTCTCAGCCTTTCTGCCCCCCTGAAGGAACTCCTCTGCGCTAGTCCTCGTCGGTTCCTTGTCCTTGTGTCTCTCACGCGCTGTTCAAGTCGCAGTGAAGGAAATCGCTTGTCGGGGGTACCTACCCAGTAAAAAAAAAAATGCTGGCGCCGCCCCTGCAAGAAAGGAACACAGAAGTATATAAAATATGAAGTCATCATACGAAAAGAACAGAAAAGAGCAGGAGAACACGAGACAAACACAAGGGAGACACAGGCTAATCAATGTTCCGCAATTCGTAAAGCCAATACGAGGTGTGGAACTGGCTCAGAATTTGTCCTTATGAACCTTTCAATGAAGTTTGTACGAATTCAACATAACTTCAACGGTACCTGAGACGTACACTTTCGCATGCAGGAAAGGTGGCTAGAGAGGGGCAGTAACTGACGCTGTTGGTTGGGTCTATTCTGTGGCTTTTCGTAAAAAGCGACTTCCGCTTTAGTAAGCGTAAAATATGAGCAGTATGCTTCGCATGCAGCATGCGCGTGTACCCTATCCGTGCTTCCAAGAACTACTTTGTTTCTTTATTAACGGTGCCAAGGCGATCGGTAAAATTAATTTCACGGATGTCTGTTGTCTGCCCCCGGGGACATCCCAGAGGTGATCGTGAGCGTTCTCACAAAATCACGCGCTACCGAGACAAGAGTCGCTCGTGCGGAACACTTCACCGCGGTCGTCATGGCTATAGACACGCACCATAGCTGCTTGTTACAACACTCCACGTACATGTATATATATACAATCTAGATGAAATTTGATAGATAACACCACGAGGCCTCTCTCCGAGGAGCTTTTGGTCTTTTGTCTCCGTGCGGCTACTGACTTAATTAGAGTGATGATGATTATGACGAATCATTCGCGTGCTTCCCGAGCGTACATGTACGGCGCAGAAAAAAGTTTTGCCCGAAGAACAACGGAGCGGATCCGATGATCGCGTTACACTTGACGGATGTTCGCGCCAGTTTCTCGCCCGAGAAACGTATGTTGGACGACGATACCTGTAGTCACTATGACGATGCGCCCGTTCTCAGGTGGCGTCTGAAAGCAAGCCCTCGAATGCACAACATCACATAGGCAAATCCCGCCGCATAGCGGGATAGCCTATTGCGAAAAAAAGCCTTAGACGACTCGAAGGCGAAAGCCATGTTTTTAGGAGGGAAGCTCCTTAGGCTCGCACCATGTCCGCTGTCGCCGTCGTCGTAGCTCCCCGTTGGAACGAAACACAGGTGTTACATATACCGTACATAGAGCGTTCATAGCGCGCATATAGGTTTAAAATAGACCGTACTCTGTCCGTGCATCTGTCTGTCCGTCCGTCCGCGCATCCGTCCGTGCATCCGTCCGTACATGCCTACGTCCGTCCGTGCGTCCTTCCGTCCGTCCGTCCGTGCATCGGTCCGTGCATCCGTCCGTCCGTGCATCGATCCGTGCATTCGTCCATCCGTGGACGGACGGACAGATGGATTTCATAAACATTCTTTATATTCGTTTATCATTTCGTCAATGTAGCTTCGCTCCATCATCAGCATTCACTTCGTGGATCGGCTGCCAATTTTTTTTCTTCTTAGTCGATTGTACTCCCCCCCCCCCCCCCAAAGTTTTCTGCAAGTTTTCTGCAATCACCGTGGTCTTGCATTGCCTTCGGGATCAGCCCAGCTTTGACCAGTTGACAACGTCTCGCGATGACGTGGTCGTTTGAGGTCGAGGTACGTGACGTCACAACGATGTCGCACATTACGACGACCTCTGACGTCGGGATGACGTGGACGGCGTCACAGGGCGTCGGCCTTAAAGCGAGTGATCCGAAATATCAGTCACGGGATTGCGCCGGTGATATGACATCATCGTGAAGTCACAGACCGCGGGAATATGACGTCATCATAGCTTTGCTGTGAGGTCACGTGAAAAAGCAGAACGGACTCTTGGCCGCTGTACGCGCAGCGCGTCTTCCGTTGTCCCTGTCTTTACCCGCTCTATACCAGCGCCTTCACTCCGCTTCGCATTAAAATGTACAGTCGCGCTCAATATGAGTTGCAACACGCTGGCTGTGGTTAAAGTGACCCCAAGCCTGGACAATGACACCGGACTTCTGTTGAATTGCATCAGAAAGTATCGCTAATTGAGAGAGTTTAATTCACCATTTTTTCCATGCAGGTGCCACTTTGCAGTTGCCGCCATATTGGCGCCAATATTGAGTACATATTGGCGCCATATTGAGTACAGACAACGTGTTGCAACTCATATTGAGCGCGACCGTACAAGCACGACAACATGCATCCCCGCAGCGCACTTCCGCTCCAGTATGCTCGTCGAAATAACTCCGCCAGACACGCGAGCGAGCGAAAAAGAACGCGGGAGCGGTCAGCTAGCTAGAAAGCCCCCCACGGGCTGTTGTTGCACGGGCGACCGTCGCCACCGCCGCTCGCTATCTCTCGAAACGCACACCGACACCGAAACGGGCGACGACGCTTCTGGGCAATAAGGCATTCGATTCTGCGGACACTAATGCGCGCCCTGCCTCCTCCTGCCGTGCCGACGTTTCACCCGGGGCATGCACACCGCTCATTGAGCGCTCGATCGGAGGATTTGGACGCAAATTGCGGCAAATCAGAAAGCAAGAAAGAGAGAACAAGAAAAAAAAAAGGGGGGGGGGGTGGAGGGGTTGGTCCCGCTTGGTACCACTACGCTCCCCTACTTTGGACGCTGAAGTTTTATTTGTCTCCATTATCTCTTCATTTCTTTGCCTGCATGTCGTTGTGTTTTGTTTATTATCTCACGTTTGTCTAGTGTTCCTCGCCTCCTTGTGTGTATGTGCATACGTTCCGATAAAGGCGCAGCAACGGTCAGCGGCGTATCGTGTAATACCGTGTTCTAGCGCGCGTTGCTGGCATTCCTTACGTAAGTATGCGCACCCTCCACGACACTTACTTACTGCACCGACTCAGTAAATGTATAGGGCAAAGTTCGCGACCCCCCCCTCCGCCCTCCCCACTGTAGTGATTAGGAGGGGCGTCCGGCTCCTCCTGCCCCTCCGAAAGCACGCCTACGTGCATGTGTGTATGTACAGTCGCGCTCAATATGAGTTAGAACACGCTGTCTGTACTCAAACTGGCGCCAACACTGCAAAGTGGCACCTACATAGAAAAAAATCACGCCATATCCATGAAGTGAATGATGATGAGTGGGCGAAGCTCGATCGTTTTCATTCATGGCAGAAACAGAATGTGTGGTCTGGAACGCGCTTATACTTCATCGTTATCACGTGTAGTGGGTACATTCCACTATACTGGAACGCGCTTATACTGCGTCATCGTCATATTTATCACGTGGAGTGGGTACATTCCACTACCCGTGGCTACCTACCTACCTACCTACCTACCTACCTACCTACTACTACTACGACTACAGAGGAGGGACAGACCCACACCCTAAGGAGCTTCGCCCCTAAAAAGTGGTGAACTAAACTCTCTCAATTAGCGGTACTTTCTGAACCAATTTAACGTTTGTCGGTGTGATTGTTCAGGCTTGGGGTTACCTTAACTACAGCCAGCGTGTTGCAAGTCATATTGAGCGCGACTGTATACACGCACACAAACACGAACATACATAGAGATGTTGACCCCTATACTCCACACTGACAGGAATTTCTGGTTACACCCGGCTTGATATGCTCATATCAATACGGTTTATTAAGCGTTCTCCCTTACAACGTGCAACGGGCCTGCCTTACAGACGCGAAAATGCGGTACCGCTGCCGCACTAATCGCTTCTTGTCTCTCCGGTGATCGATTCATTGCTTTTACTTCTTACTCGGCTTATATGCCTCACTTATCTGGACGTTTCTTTTCGTAATTTAGCTTACAATTTATTTTTTCTTTTCACGCTCCGCTCTTTTCTCTCTCGCTCTCTAAATACATACAAAGCAGTTTATAATGGACAGGCACAAACACGAGAGTGGCTCACGCATTGAGCCGTTATATCTTTTTTTTCTTATTTCCTACCGTCGATTTTCTTCGAATTCAATCTCAACGCACGCTGAAGCAATCAGCTCGTGCGGTCAGCGTATGCATACCGTACAAACCGGCGCGCAGCCCATAAACAAGTGCGCATACAGTCCACTATATCTTTCGCCTGAAAGTACGTAAGCACGGTCAGTGAGTATCGAGGTCTTTCTAATACGGCCTTACTTCAGGGGAGCGGTGTATAGAGTTGCACATACACTCTGGGTATTATAACGAGCGCTACATGTAATACAGCTCCTTTGGATCGTTGGCCGCTCGGTTGTTTGCATATTATTATTATTTTTTTCGCTCCAGTCGTATATCGATCGATCGCCTGTGTCGCGCGCGCGCGCACTTTCGCCTAATTGCCGGCTTTATAACGGTTCAACACGCCTTTAGAGATTGCGTTCTCTCGTGGCTTGCCAACCCCCCCCCCCCTCCCCCCCTTGTGCGCGTTCGTTTTCTTCAACTTCGCATATCTGGCCTGCATTCGTAAACGCGAGTCCGATGTGTGGGGTCGCGCTCGTGAAATTTTTGCGTGTAGCCTACTCCCCTCTCCCGCGCAGTGAGCGCGCAATGCGGGGTTTGTAATTTAGTATGTCATTAGACGAAGTGATCGAGATGCCTCGTAACGCTATAAGTGCTACTTCTTTCGCGGGTCTGTTCTTGGAACGTGACGTTGGCCAGTGGCTGGTCACGTATCGTGATCGATAACGCGATATACGCTTTGACTATGTTATTATTGATTGACTATCGGTTGACTTGTGTCCTCCGTTGCCTGGTCAGGCTGCATAGCTTGCGTCTGCATCATGACTTTAGACGTTAAATGACTACTGGTGGTTCTACGATGATCACTGTACCGTTAGGCACAGAACTTTTGGACGAGTTACGCAATAGACACGGACAATAACTGACGAGACAGATGGCATTCTTGGAGGGTGCTCTTGATAAACGTAACTGAATAATGCATGCGTGCCCGTGCGCTGGGCACATGTTCGATATAATTCACATGGTTTTTGTTTGCCTTGTAGGATACATACGTCTCGCCTTGAAAATAAATTTCACTTTAAAGTTAGCGCCGGTACGTGCATATTTCGTCCTTCGTCTAAAAGTCTTGCGCTCAACGGTACACGTGAAATATGGAGTATACCAATCCAGATCTAACTCATACGTATTTACGATGATCAGTCGAATGTAATGTATAACTACGTTTGCTGAGACTGTTGTGCCATCGCAATGTCAGCTGGCTGAGGATTCAACTTCTCATAACAAGACGTTGGCTTGGCGGTGCTTCTTTTTACGTTCGTTTAGCGATTCATGGCTATTTATTGGCTATTGATTGGCTAGTGATTGGGTTTTGGGCCGGTTGCATTGTTGTTGCCGCCGTTTAGAGTTTTGTGGTCAACAAAGTTTCAAATCGTAGCTATGAAAATCTCTGAACACATGGTGAACCTAACTCTCTTAGCTTCATGTAAGTCTCATTAAATCAAGTCGTCTGCTATCCGGATTAGTTATAATAGCAAAAACGAAAAAAAAAAAACAGAACAAAACATCGCCGGTACTTGTAACGTATATATAGTTAATCCCCCCAAGTTGACACCTAATCCATTGGCCGCATCCGTCCGTTTGACTTGGGAGTCGATTTTCGGGCGCAATTAACGTAAGTGGTGTCCCCTATTCATTTACATATATATATACAGGAATGGGCCTGTAGACCGTCTGATAGTTTATGACTGGTGTGGGCTCGCTGAACGTTGCAGGCTCGCAAACCAGAAAAAAAATCCCAGCGACCGAAACTGTATATCCCGCATTGCCAGCCGGACGCTGGAGTTGATTGACCAACTCCGTAGAATACGCCCCGACTGTATAGGGAATGACTTAAACGGCTCGCGCACGGAAGCCGGTAGCCCCTCGAGGACTGCCGCACCTCTGGGTAAGCAATCCGACTATCACGTGATGACCGCTCGCGTGATTACCCCGAAGGCGCGGACCTTTGCGCACGGTTGCGTTCAGCACCGGTCTATAGACCACGCCCGTTCGCCAGTAATCACGGTGAGATCAAAGGATGAGGTGCACTGTTGAAGCTCCGCGTCTCTGCGGAGATGATGAGGAAGATGAGTATCTGTACTTATGAATGGAGGAGGCCGAACGTTGCAACAAGGCATAACATGGCTATGAGAGAGGACCGCCGCGCACATGGGACTAGACATTTTTTTACCATACACCGACAGTAATGCGAAATATTTTGACTTTATACAGGTGTGTGTGCCCTTATTTTTCTTCCCTGAGCACGCGCTCGAATCTTTGTGACTCACGTGCTGTTGGATTGTGAATTGTGTTTGCAAATTGGCGGTGTTGTACTCGTTCACATATTTGTTTGCCATTTTTCTCTTTTTTTTCTACTATTTTGTGTTTCGTTTGTCAAGAGAGAAGAGGTAGCCGGTGGCTCCATAAAACGCCAACCTCTCGTATTTATCATTTGAATAATAATTTTTGAAAACAGGATTCTCGTCATTGAAAACTCTGGCAGGGGCACAATTGTTTCAGTATTTTTTTTCCTCCAATACGCTACGCCGGGGTAATGAGACACAGCGACAGCTGCGTGCGGATAATTAATACACGCTCAAAGAGTGAGGAAAGGGGTAGACGATTCAGTCATAACGAAACTGAATGAAGACAATGTTAATGTCATAAAAGCAGATAGCCAACACTAGCCTAGCCAACATTATTGTGTGTGCCTATAGCAGGGCCGGAAGTACCCAATGTAAACACGGAATTTGAAGTCACCTGATGTAATGAGAGACGCCGTAAGGCTGGACGGCTGTTTGTGTCCGGTATTTTTTAGGGGCGATCACCTTAAGACCCCACGATGTCCGTAAACCGCCGTCAGGCGTCTACAGCAGATGTAACGCAGGCATAGGTCGGCACTTTAAGGGAGCACTACTCAAACTCACTCACCACAATTTTTTTCAGCCTTCGCACTCACTCACGTTCACACTCACGACCACACACTCATGAGTACTCACTCACGTTCACACTCACGACCACTCACACTCATGAGTTCTCACTCACGTTCACACTCACATCCACTCACACGCATGAGTACTCACTCATACTCAACTCACCACGTTCAAATGAGTGTGAGTGAGTGTGAGTTGAGTGCACAGAGTGAGTGTGCCGAGCTCCATAGGTCGGCACTTTAAGGGAGTACTCACTCAAACTCACTCACAACAACTTTTTCAGCCTTCGCACTCGCTCACGTTCACACTCACGACCACTCACACTCATGAGTACGCACTCACGTTCACACCTCTCACGACCACTCACACTCATGAGTTCTCACTCACGTTCACACTCACGTCCACTCACGCGCATGAGTACTCACTCATACTCAACTCACCACGTTCAAATGAGTGTGAGTGAGTGTGAGTTGAGTGCACTCATGAGTGAGTGTGCCGAGCTATGAACGCAGGTGCATGTGAACAAACCGAAACATCTGTGAACAACAAAAAAAGTTATTAAGAGTCTCTTAATCAGAACAAACAAAATAAAAGGCCACAACGCCGTAAAAAACATCGACATTTAATCGCCCATCAATCAAATCATGACAGAACAAAAGGTTAACAAAAATAAAATAAAAGGCTAAGTTAACCAGAACAAAATAGAAGGCCACGATTCATGATCCGATATGCACACTGCTTCGGCCCATCATCAGCATTAAAAAATCTTGGTGGATATGCGTAAATTTTCGTCGAAAATCGGACATACACTAGCCCATTACAAAATCTGGCTGGAACAGGCCAAAGAAGACGTTGTCCTCGTAAGAAATAAAATAAAACGAAGAAATAGAAGGCGGGCAAGAGGAATGAATTCTTTTGACTAAGCCTTTTTTCGACCTTGCAGCCGATATTTCCGTCAGTCCACGTAAGCGATCGTCCTGGTCTCTCGGTCACAGGTCAACTCGCTCGGCGGTGCTCGTGACCCTGAAGCTTTGCGGCTCATTTTCTTTGTTTTCGTTCTTTAGGCGTTAGACTCGTCTTTACCTTAAACCCGACTGACCTCCTTGGTCCTCCGTGATGACCGCCATCTTCTTGCTGCTGCCGACGATCTTCTATAAACGTCCTCGCCCCGGAGGAGGGACGGCATTGCGTGTTCTCCTCTGTTGACTCTAAAACACAGAGCGCGCTGCGGATTTGGCGCGGGTGCGGTTTTCGTGACTCCGTTTTCGGCGAGGAAGGTGTGCACGGTCGCCCGCCTGGCCATTTGCTGCGACTCCATATTTGTTTTGTCGGTTTTTTCTTCCTTTCTTTCTTTCTTTCTTTCTTTCTTTCTTTCTTTCTTTCTTTCTTTCTTTCTTTCTTTCTTTCTTTCTTTCTTTCTTTCTTTCTTTCTTTCTTTCCTTCTCCAAAAATTCAGCCAGTTCCGCGACCGCGGGGACCGCCGGACAGCTTCGCTATGTGCGCGCTAGTGCACGCGATTGGTTAGCGAAATCACGTGCATCACCATCATCATGATTATTTAGCATCATAATCACCAGTATTCTACAGCATCATCATCGTTCAGCGTCACCATCATTAAAATTTCGAGCATTATCATCATCATCATCATCTTTACTCCCCCTCTGGTCGCGTGACCTGCGTGGCTACTACTACTACTACTACTACTACTACTACTACTACTACTACTACTACTACTACTGCTGCTGCTGCTGCTGCTGCTGCTGCTTCTACTACTACTACTACTAGCAAACTTGTTTTCGTAATAGTGCGCAGTTGTCAAATTTCAATTTTATAGTGATTAAACATAGGAAGTACCTTGCCAAAGCATGTCTGTCTCCGTTTTCTCGGCTGTCATTTTTTTCTCTCGAAGGCTTAGGAAGAGGAAGGAATAAAAACCCCCTCAGGTTCCAGAGCCTCTTCTTTTCTTCAGTAGCTAGTAGTAGTAGTAGTAGTAGTAGTAGTAGTAGTAGTAGTAGTAGTAGTCATTGGCGTGCGCAGGGTTCCCCATCATGGGGGGGGGGGGGGGGGGGAATCGAAGATTCACTGCAGCGCCCCCCTCCCCACTTAGTCAATGTATAGGACAGATTTTGCGCCCCCCGCCTTCATAGGTGAATAGGGGGGGGGGGGGGGGGGCCCCTGTGCCCCCGTTAAGTCCTGCCCACCATTGGGACACACATGTCTGTACAAGACTCGCAGATCTGACCACAACAAGGGACTTGGTGAGTATCTGAGAAGTTGGCCGACAAAGTGAGGGAGGGTGAGGGAGTGAGGGGTTGCTTGTACAGCCGGCTGCGTGCGCGTCTCAGACGTGAGATGATTCTTCTCGTCCGTGAGGTAAGATAGCCGAGAACGCAAAAATCGATGCAAAGAAAAGTGTCGGGGAACCGTGGTTTCACATTCTAGCATATGGACGGCACCTCACACTCTTCTTCTCTGGCCGAGATGACAAACCACGGGACAGTGAATGATAGAGAGGAGAACATTAGTAAAAGGAAAGGGAGATTTCGGAGCCGCTGTGCGTGGCTGGTGTCCTACGTCCAGGGTTTCAACTGGCCTTGGCCGACGAAATATTCAAACATAGAAGCAAAACCGAAGAGAGCCATGGAGCGGCTACGAGCAGACGTGTCAAAGACCTCTGAAGTGGGGTCCACGTAAGTCCCAACCGTGCACAAGAGAGATGTGTGCAGTTAGTGCTCTGCTGACCAGGAGGCTGGAGGGAGCAGTGGACTCAAGACACCCCCGAGTCCGCACCCCCCTGCGTAAGGCGAGAGCGCGAGAAAGCCGCGTTATCTAATCCTCTACATAGAGGTATAAGCCCAAGCACAGGCCTGTAGTGAAAACAAAAACGGTAGGGAGTGTACGCCGCGTACAACCAGGCTTGCCTTTCAAGGGTCCACTCACGACGGAGGCGTCCACTCACGCTGACCATCGGACAGCGGGGTGTGCCTCCTCGTAAACGTACTATAGAGAGCTCGATCGAGCCTGCCTGTCAGGGCTGGCCTGTAGAGAGATTGAGACAAAGAAAAAAGAAAGGAGCGTATAAGGAAAAGGCCCCGAGCAAACATATCCGCGGCAGTGCAAGCAAGCAAGCCGGCTTCGAAAGAAGGATCGGGATTGAGGAGGAAAGACCTTTGACCTGTGGCCCCTTCGCGATCGTCGCCTCCTTTCTGGCTCTGCCCAGCGCTCCCCGATCTCTTCTTCTTCTTCTTCTTCTAAAGCCGTGGTGCGCGTTTCGGTCGGCTCTTCTTCTCTCGTGGTCTGTTGTCCGTCTGCGCGCTCGTGTGTGTGCGTGCGGTTACGCCATATACGAACGACCAGCGGTCGGGGAAAAGAGCGGATCAGGTTCCGTTTGCAGAGCGAGCGGCGGCCCACCCCTCTCTCTGTCGTCTCTCTTCGGTCGCGTGGATGAAGAGGAGGCTCACACTGGCGCTTCTGTTGCTGTCTTCTTCTTTCGGACCTTGCGGTCGTCTGAGACCGAGAGGGACCGCACGCTGCCTCTCGCCGCCACGACGGCCAGTTGGCGTTTGCGGCTGCGTCTGGTGTCTTGGTCGCAGACACCGCCCTTTGGCACCGACGGGCCCTTGTATGTTGTAGGCATCGCCTGTCCCCTCTCCCCCCATTCTCCCATGAAGTTCTCACTCTCCGTCTAAGTAAACTGAGTCGGGCACGGTCGGTCTAAGAGATGACCAGGGGTTTGGAGTTCGGTTTGGGTGGGGATAGGGAGGGGGGTGGGTGGGGAGAACTTGAGACCTTAAGAAGAGGCCGCCCGAGCGCGCTCCGAAGCAAAAAAGAAAGTACGGAGATTGCGCAGATCGTGCAAGGTCAGCATTCTTCTCGTCTAGTGTGCGTATTTGAACGGAGAGAAAGAGAGACGAAGAAGGAGGAGAAGAACAAGAAGGGCTGAGCCGAGGGCACTGGACCCTGCGTGGCCAGCATGGCCGGAGCAGCCGGGGTGGTGTTTCGGCGGCTTCTCCGCTCGGATGAACCAACGAAGGGCATCTCTAGCTATAAGAACACAGAACGCTGCGCGATGCTGCGAATGAACAGGACGGGGGAAAGGGGGGGGGGGGGGGAGGGTCTGAGGATTGGGTGGCTGTGGAGGAGGGGGTTGATGTCTCGGTGGTAGGTGACTCAAGAGAACCGTAGCATCTCAGCAATTCGAAGAGCACGGGGGGGGACAGAAAGAGAAGTCCCAAGTTCCGGAGTAAGAGAGAGAATAGCCGTTGGGAAAGGAACGGCATGGTTTCGAAGGGTAAGGGGGGGTGGGGGGGGGGGGGGGGGCAGTGGCGGCATACCCTCACGCAACCAAGAAGACGCGCTGGCAAACGGTATATATACCGAAAGACTCCTCTCGAAGGCCTCCTCCTTCTCTTCTCCGTGATGTCCTGCTCCGTTGGACGGGGTCGTTGCCCCCCCCCCCCTCGCTCGTTGTTGTGTGTGCGTAAGCGCGATTGTGACCGCTGCAACTTACCCCCCTGCAAGCCCCCCCGTGCCTTCTTCCCCCTCATCTATAGCACCCCGATCTCGCAGGGGTCAAACGGTCTCCGCGGAAAGAAAGAAAAAAAAAAATGCGGGCAATTCTGATCTCACCCCATCTTCGGCTCAACTGTGCACCCCACCCTGGATTCCTTGGAAGACTTCCCGCTATTTTCTAAGATGCGAGGGGGGGATGGGGGGGGGGGGAGAGAGAGAGAGAGAGAGAGATCGGAGTGTCAGACCGCGTGGTGGCCTTGGAGATGCGGGGTTCGGGCTCGCGGAAAGAAAGTGCCATAGTAGCGGACGCTTGGTCGCCATCAGTGCGTCTGACGGGACCTTCCGAGTTTTGTGTGCTGCTGGTCCGTTAGTTGCAGGCGAGAGTCCGTTATTGACGGGGTTTTACCTGTTTTCTTTGTGCTGTATTCCGTTTTCCTTTTGTTTTTTTGCTTTAGTAATTGTCCAATTGCAGAGCAGTTATCACTTCGTTCAGCAGGGCTTGTTGCTGAGCCAGTTTGTTCATTACGCGAGAAAAATTTGGTATGGCGCTATAGCGCTATACCAAAAGAGGACGCGGGGATGAAGTAAAGAACGAATTAACGGACAGACACGGGCGCCAACTTTTAGCTGTTTATTAACAGAAACCACGCCGATTTGTACAGGCTGCCGAACAAGGTAACCTCATAACAGAAGTAGAAAGGTGAACGAACTACCAATTCATCATAGCAACTGAGAGTCGAGACATTCACCAGAAGCTGCACTGGCCCGAGCTGTAAAATCTTGGCAACACCATAAACGCGGATCGATTACAGAATGAATCCGAGTGGAAACTTCTTTAGTTACTTTCTTTTCTCTCCCCCTCTCTCTAGGGTGTCTGCGATAGGAAAACGTGAGAAACGCCCGATCTGCTTACGTATAAGCTGTCATAGTGTGCGTTTGCCTGGCCGACGTAATTAAGCGTTACTTACCTAATCTTAATTTCTTGGGACCCGTAGGTTTATCACGCTGCTGGGAAGTTTGCACCACTTTAGTCGAGCACCGCTATATATATATATATATATATATATATATATATATATATATATATATATATATATATATATATATATATATATATATATATATATATATATATGTGTGTGTGTGTGGTGCCCTCTTCGCCCGCGCAGCATGATGCTGCGGTCGCCGGATCTCAGGTTCAAGAAAATTGATGTTTTTTTTTTTTCGCGTTATTGAAACTAGGCTCTTGTACCGCCGTATTATTCAAATGCTCTACCGGCACTTCCCGTGCAAGAAAATAAGCCTTTGCTGAGTGTACCTTGCTTAAAAGGTCGACTTTCTGTTGCACAAAGTTTCCGTATAGCGAAGTAATACCCTCGTTACACATGCAGGTTAACCGCGGTTACGACAAACCACGGTTTACCGCGTTGTACCGCGGTTAGCGCCAACCTCGGTTCGCCGATTTTACACAGCGCAAAAGCGTCCTCGGTGAAGGCGGCTAACTGGCCACCTCCATGGACGGCGCCATTTCCTCGTTTAACCACCAAACCGAAGTTGCCAAGTTCGGTTTCCTACAACCGCGATTAGCGGCATAACCGCGGTTTCGCATACCGTGTAACATAAGCGAACCACGGTTACACGTAACCGCGGTTAACCGCGGTTCAGGCTGCCTGTGTAACAAGGGTACAAATCGCCGATTTCACCGGTTTCCTTGTATCGAGGTTTCGCTGCATTCTCGTTTAAACCAAGAGACTAGCGGAAACGCCGAGGCATATATGTTCGGCGCGGCGCTTTCGACGTCGTAAAGACGCGAGGCATGTGGCAACGCTCTCCGAAAGAGACCACTTCGTTGAAAGGGGGGAAACGGGAGCGCCGAGGTAAAACAAACGCTCGAAGCGCCGGCTGGCGTAAGTCATTTCGGCGCCTTAAAGCTGACGCCTCGTTTATTTTCAGTGCGGCGGCAGCGAAAGCTCTCGGTCCACGAGCGTGCACGCTCAGAACACTCTCTCAGAAATTAAACATCTATTTCATTCATTCGTTCTCGGCTTACGCGCCGTTTGCCGCCCGATGGAGACACTTTCCTGACTTGCGATTCAAAGTGAATATAAAAATCTCAGTCTCTCTTATGCATTCACTTAGGACGACTCTAAGGGGGAAGCTATCATCTCTTTCCTCTCTGCAGTCAGGAGCGGCGCCAGAATTTTTTTCACTGGGGGGGGCACCCACGACAAGTGAGTTACTCCAGGGGGGGGGGGGGGGGGCAAGAAGGCGGGTAACTCATGTGTTCTCTTT
Organism: Rhipicephalus appendiculatus; assembly: GCA_030522465.1. Taxonomy (NCBI): domain Eukaryota; kingdom Metazoa; phylum Arthropoda; class Arachnida; order Ixodida; family Ixodidae; genus Rhipicephalus; species Rhipicephalus appendiculatus. Next base: position 1,678,466 of record JALIZH010032995.1, read on the forward strand.
TGACTGTGTTTGCTCTTCGTGAAGGGGTAGGAGGGGGGGGGGGGCAGCAGGCGCAATTTTTTTGGGGGGGGCTCCAGCTCCCCCGTGCCTGCCAGCGCCGCCCCTGTCAGCAGTATTGAGCAGTGTGTATTGATGCTGCCCCACCACCATGGACTTTGGCGCACATTTTTTTCCGAAGGGGGGGGGAGGGGGGGGGGGGCATCTCCTTGATTTAGAGTGGAGGCCGGGCAGGCAGATGTGGTCGGGTGCCATTTGCGTGGCTTATATGCAATGGAAAAAAAAAAAAAGTCGGGTGGGGGGCATGGGCCTGGTGTGCCAACCCCTGGCTACGCCACTGCCCGCCACACTCGGAAAACTCTGTGCGCCTAACGTGGTTTGGTACTACCTCCAAGATCGGAGGCACCTACCCTAATTTTGCATTGCTTCCGTGATCGGTGCACCTTTGAAAAGCAAGTTATGATGCGATGTGATGCCGTCGTCATGTGACAACATGATGACGACAAAGTGACGTCACATAATTTGGATTGGAATTGGACCGGTAGACGTTTGAGTTACTGTCCTAAAATGATGCGCAATGATTAAATCTCAAAGGAAAAAAAAAGTATAAACTAGAAAGCACTTTATACTTTACGGACCACAAGGCCGTTATACTCAAGGGGAAACGTTCTCCGGAGCTTAAAGTCATCTACGATGATGAATAAAGAGCAACTTTACAGAACTCCCATGCCTGCTTCGCATACTACTCAGGGTCCCTTACGGGGAGATGTGCGCATCTTTTCTTTTTCTCTTTTCTTTTTCTTTTACCACGGTATGATGAACTTTATTCAGGTCCTGAAGATCAACCCTTAGTTTGACGCAGGCGGCTGCCACGTCGGGACCATGGTTTAACCTTACCGCCGTATCGTGGGCCGTTCTGGACGGCCTGTACTTGATCTGAAAGAACTCCACTGTGAAGGATTCGTCGCCACTAATCTGTCTCTCTTTTTTTTTTTCTTTTAAGCGTGCAAAGAACAAACACACATGTATGAACAACGAACACACGTGTCACGCTCCTGTAAGAACTATACACGTGTCTGGGAAACAGAACAAAGGATGTCACATTATGTGGACGCTCGGACGGGGTTTTATATTCAACGCCCGGCGTGCGATACGAGGTCGCGTCGACGGCGCCCCTCCAACGGGACGTGCGAGCCACATGCATCATCCTGCACTCTCCGTGGCTTGAGGGCCGCGGTCCCTCGTCCGGTGCGGACGGATGCTGCTGGCCAACGCTTCTTACGACACCCTCCCCTCCTCTCTCTCTTTCATCATCTTCCTTCTCCTCTTCTAGTGCGGAGCGCGCGAATGCATGCCTAGCGATGGGGGTCATGCCTGGCATGTGGCATGGCGCCATGTGTGCTTAGCCGGCTGAGACGGCCGCAACGAAAGCTACAGCCTTGGAGAGGGAGAGGGGGGAGTGGAGAGGAGAGGGGGAGGAGAGAGAGAGGGGAGGAGGAGGGGGTTGGCTCGGAATGGGGCGTCGACGGGGAATGCGTGCGGATCGCCCGACGCCAGAAGCGAGTAAGAGAAAAAAATAAATAAATCAAAACGAAGTGACAACTTAAGCGAATTGAGGAGAGATGTAAATATATAAAAAATAAAAGGAAAACAAGGGGGAATTCCACAGAAACGCTTGTACCAGAGTATTGCGTAAGTCACACGTACGGTAGGCAGTGTGTGAGCGTCCGTTAGGCGCGAGCTCTTCCTGCGTCAGAGTTTTGCGAATGAGAACTGTCTTACAGTGTCACCGATTTCGCGCAGGAATTTTCTTGCGCTGTGTAAAAGTTCGTTCGAGCACGTGCTGGCCACCGTCACTTGTTCTGTGTATATTTCGAAACGTAGCTTTTATATTTTATAACCCACGTTTTAGGGGCGAAGCACCTTAAGACCCCACAATTTCCGTCCGTCCATCAGTCGACGTCCGGCGTCTACAGCAGATGTAAGTGCATGTGAACAAACCGAAACATCTCTGAGCAACAAAAAGGTTATCGAAAGGCTGTTAACCAGAAGAAACAAAATAAAAGGCCACAACACCGTAAGAGCATCGACATTTAACCACCCATCAATCAAAACATATGACAGAACAAAAGGTGAAAAAGAACAAAATAAAAGGCTGTTAACTAGAACAAAATAGAAGGCCACGATTCATTATCTGATGCACACTGCTTCGCCCCAACATCAGCATTCACTTCGTAGACGTGCGTGGAGTTTCTGTAGGTGACGGCGTCGAACGCGAAAAACACCCGGCGCTGCCAAGCGTACAGTGATGCTTCTTCGGAGGTGCTCCGGTCGCACGCGTATTTATGTGTGCGCCGTTTTCCCAATATTTGATGCTCTCTCAATGTCGCCGATCAGCCGTTTCTGATATGGCAGTCTGACTTCTTATCGAGGTGACTTGTTAACTTACGGTTGCCACATTTCAGTTTTGCGTTGATATGAACACATGATCCATCGTTGTTGTCTCTAGCAGTTGAGGGGTTGCACTGCAGAGCGCGTGAGTGAAAGTCCAATTGCTGGCTTGGTGGAAGGGAGAAGTTAGGGGGGGTCATAGCGCAGTGTGATAGAAAGAAAGAAAGAAAGAAAGAAAGAAAGAAAGAAAGAAAGAAAGAAAGAAAGAAAGAAAGAAAGAAAGAAAGAAAGAAAGAAAGAAAGAAAAGAAAGAAAGAAAGAAAGAAAGAAAGAAAGAAAGAAAGAAAGAAAGAGAAGAGTGGTACGTCAGCCACGCACGCGCCAAGCTTCCGATAGGGCGATGCAAGAGCGCCTGATATTTTTTTCCTAACTTCACTTACTCTGGGGATTGACTCCAAGGCATATATGTATAGTAAAGATTGAGGAAATAATGTTAAAATAAACTCACAAAGCCCGACAGGATACAGGTATTGGATAGTGATCGGCTGCCCGCTGTTATAACAGCGAGATTGTCCTAATTCGATCTCAATCCAAAGATTCTCTTTCTATAGACGACAAATGTCAGCTGCCGCTGCCTGATTCTTTTTTTCTCTTACTTTCTTTTTGTTCTTATCATGCCGTGGCCTTCACTGGGCTAGCATTGCATTGTATACGGCGGCACACTGGGTGTCGCACTGACTCGCGTTATGCTTGTGGATGCGACACGCTCGACGAAGCTCCGTGTCCTCCGGTGTCGCGGCATGCAGTCCGCGATTTTCTGCACTGCGTCCTTCACGCGATGCGACCCGTTGCTGTGGTCTAGTATTTATGGTACTCCACTGTTGACGCCAAGGTCGCGGGATCGAATCTCGGCGGCGGCGGCCGCATTTCGACGGAGACGAAATGCTATAGCATTTCGGCTAAAACCTACAGGTGTCTGTGGGTTTAGTGTGCACCTAAATTTCTCTCTAAGTGGTTATGAAAGGAAAAGAAGAGAAAAGTGCCGAGCCGTTAACTGTCTCTGCTTGGTCTCGTAAGGAGAGACAGTTACGGCTCGGCACTTTTCTCTTCTTTTCCTTTCATAACCACTTAGAGAGAGATTTAGGTGCCCACTAAAGGGCACCAAGTGGTCGCAATTTCTGGAGACCTCTATTACGGCTTCTCTCACAATCATATCGTGGTTTTGGGGCCGAAAAACACAATTATTCCTATTAACACAGTGCGAATGGAAAGAAAGAGAACATGCGCGATACGCGGCGGGTCTCCAAGCAAGGTTTTGGGAAATGCTGTAATGTTGTAATTCGCGTTGGTGCAATGGCACAATAAGCAGATCGAAAGAAGGAAAAGAAACGACGCAGACGAGCGCTGACTTTCATCTGAAATTTGTTACAAGTATAAACGACCATGCAGTGTGTGCATGCAAAGAGACACCTGCACCCACGTGGGCAAGAATGACATGATACAAGTTACGAAAATGAACAAATTGACCCTTTCAAGCCCATATTAATTTCGTTCAACGTAAGAAACTACTCTTCACGATTTTACATGCGCATGATCATAGTAGCCCCCCCCCCCCCCCTCGAAAGAAAAAAAAAAGAATAGAAAACTGTGCGCTCATACTTTCCACTCAAGATTAAGTAATGTTACAATGAAATATTTATTAAATATTTCTCATAATGTTCAATAATATTTAAATGAGAAGCCCACGGCGTCCCTTATACATCTCCCTTTGTGGACTGGAAGGCAAAAGCCATCTGTTTCTCTTTCTGTTATGTCGATGTATTCAACCCTTCCGCGCCCCCCCTCCGATAGCTTTCTGCAACAAACGTGGTATTTCAACGCCTCCAAGATCGGAAGACCTACAAGCTCTCTGCACCTCACCGTGTCTTGCACTGCCTCCGGGATCGGCCCACCTTCGACCAAAAGGATTCACGCATGACGTCACCGTGTGACGTAGCAGTGATGTCAGCATGGTGCGATGTGGTGCCACAATTCATGATGAATTGTGACACCACATCGCACCATATTGACGTCACAGAGGGTATAACAGATGGCCACATTTCATGATGAATTGTGGCCATCTGTGATGTCGTGATGACGTCCTACGGTGACGTCATCACGTGATTGTTTCTGCATCGCTCGTGTCGATGCCGCTGACGTGGCACGCCGACGTGCGATGCCGTTCGACTTTTGCGTTTTATGACGCATCTTTCGCCTTAGTATTAGGAGCGTAACCGCGCACTGCCCCTCCCATGGCCTGTGCTACGTTCGGCCGCGGCTTATTCTCTTCATATGCATGCGTAAGCATCCGCCGCGGAGCCGTGCTTGGCGATCTCGTGGAGATGTCACCTCTCGCGGACAGGCGTGGAGAGGTTCTTGGTTGGTTGGTTGGACTGGGATATACGCACGTGTAGCGGGAACTGGCAGCGGCAAAGCGCGACACAAGCAGTGGTGGCGTCGACAGCTAAGCAGAGTGAGTGTGCACACACAGCCCTCCATGCTGTCCTGTCCTTGTGCCTCATGCTCTTCCGAGCGTTGCAAGCGTGTCATCGGATCGACATCCGCCCATGGCCGCGCGAGAGGCGGACTCCCGCCGCGGACGCGCTCGCCGCTGCCGCCATAAAAAAAAATAAATAAATAAGGTGCTGCTGCGTGTGACGCCGAAAAAACGCGCCGGAATACATCTACGATGCTAAAGAGGCTCGCGGTGAGATGGTGGCGGCCGCGTGCTGTCGACACCTCTCCGTCCTGCGCACCTTCCATTTACCTCTCGAGTTGTGCTTTCAGCTTATATATATATATATATATATATATATATATATATATATATATATATATATATATATATATATATATATATATATATATATATATATATATATATCCATGACTACAAATAAAGTCCCGTATACCTTCCTTAATTGCATAATCTGTGTGTTTTGATTATTAAGGATTTGTATGACGACCAGAGAAAAGTTTTTGTTACAGGACCTTTGCTTCGGACGAACCTTTGGATTTAAAGGAGCACTGGCACAAAATTTCGAAGGTGAGATAATGTGCGAGATAGATTTATGCGGAGACATGCACAACATCTACGAAATATCAAGGGCAAATATAGCCTAGCCTACAACATATTTAAAATCAATTTTAAAGTGCATGCCACGCGACTGAGAGAGATGCGGACCACCTCGCGACGCCGACATCAACGCGGTGTCAGCGTAAACAAACCTGCGTCACGAGTTTGTGTTGGCCGGTCAGTGCGGCGCCCACGTCACAGTTTTGCGTGATAACGTGGCCAGCTGTGTTTACCTAGCCACTGGAACTGCTCCTGCCTAGCTCGGTGCTCTTTGAAACAGAAACTGCCACTGGGCTCTCTGAAAACGCCTCTAAATAATTAACTGTCGCGCACTCGCGCAAACGACGTTTCTAGTCGTCATAAGTGGGCCATAAAATACCCGCCTCAAAAAAAAAAAAAAAAGGCAAGGTGCAAAAGTTTTGTGTCAGTGCTCCTTTGTTCTCGCATCGAACCGGAAAAATTTTCTCTTGTAGCAGTTCATGTAATTCTCATAATTCCACACCAGCACCGAAGCTTGTGTATGCCTTTTTGTTTCTTGTTCGTCCTTTCACCTAGTGTGCGCTGCCAAACACTACACAAATCCTACATCAAACCCACGAGCACATTTTTTAACCCTCCTTATATTTTTTTCACATTTCCGCAAGCCTCCACGATTCGCACCTTTTCACATCATGGACTCTCACAACTGCGTCTTTCTCTACAAATCCGCCGTCATTGTCAACTCTCTCGCAGCACGGTGCACGGTTTGACACACATTCACCGACAACGATATCTCAGAACATCCGCTCGCGTTTCATGGGCGTTACAGACATTCTGTCCTGTCGCGTATACGGACGACACGGTAAACGCGTCTAGTACACTCTAACGCGGTAGAGGATAGGGCTGGTCTCACTCGGGATGTCGGCGTGATGTGTACGGCGCCGGCATGGGTGTCCCCATTTTCATGTGGCCTTTGCTCCGTTTTTTTTCTTTATTATTATTATTTTTTTCCTCTCGCTTACTTGTGCGCATTATACGCTGGGCAACCAGGGCCGGCGAAAGGCGTTGACGTGGCTCGCATTTTTTTTTTTTGTTATGTTTGTGTGTTTGCCGGTAACCATATTTCCCGCGTCGAGTGACACCTACATGGAGTGCCAAGGTTCCGGGATGTCACTTGTGTATTGCGCCTGAGCGCGTTCGCGGCGCATTCGTAATCGGGTTTTTTTCTGCAAGCTGGGATGTTTATTCTATAACTTCGATATTGTTACAGGAAAAGGTATATTTGCAGATATTTACGAGCAGAGACGGTGACTGACACAATGGCGGATTGGAAACTGTCTCGTAATCTCTCGTAGCTGTCTCTCTCCCCCGACCGGTACCCTCTACTACCTTGTGGCACCCACCCATAGGCGTGCGCACGAGGGGGGGGCAGGGGGGGCGCTTTCCCCCCCTAGTCTCCTCAAAAGGGGGCGCAAAGTCTGCCTCATACATTGACTTGATAGGGAGGGGGGGGGGGCGCAAATTCTGCCCCATACATTGACTTAATAGGGAGGGGGGGCACTGCGACGAACCTTCGCCTCCCCCCTGAAGGGGAACCCTGCGCTCACCTGTGTACCCACCCACTACTGCCTTGTTACATTAATGTGTAAGGTTCTCTCTCTCTCACACACACCCTCTCTCTCTTCTACATATAAAATCCCCATTGTTCATAGAGTGATAACATTGTTCTCTATAGAGAACAAAGTTGTTTTTTTTCTTTGTTCTCTTGTAATTACTCGCATTAAGAGTCTTCTATCTCGATTGGGTCTGGTATTTTTCGGCAGCATTTAGCAAAGAACAGGCGAGGTACTTTTAAAGAAAGAAATAAACAGGCTTAATCACCAGATTAATAAACAAGATTTGAATGGCTGACGCAGCATGCGGCCAATGAACCTGACACATTTGAAAGGCATGGCTGACTGCGCGCTTGCGTTATTAGTTATACGATGATGTTTAGTTCATCGCAGTGGGAACAAACATAACATGAAGAACGAGACGACGCGCAAAGTAACCGGTAAGCCTCAGAAGCTCGTTCGTGACGTTCACTGACCGTAAATGCTCGGCGTCTCGGCAAGAACATCCGCTCAGATCTTCACAGGTGTATGTATACTGCTTTGAGGGCAGCTATAGGTATTATGTTGTTGCGAACGGCATGCAATGACCATGTAACGGACCGGCGCCACTTCATTAGGCGTTCCGCGAACAGCTGCGCCATGGACCCGACGTTTCGTGGCTCGTTAACATATTGGGAGGCTATCAGGCTGTCGCGATCCCGTATCGCCCGACCGTGACACCCAGCTGGTTCGTGTTAAACGATCAATACGCGGACGAAATTACACGTCGGTATTGAAACCGAAATTCAGAGGATGTACATAACAAGAGAAATTGAGAGAGCGTATGGGCTGAGAGAAACATTAGAGATCATTTTGGTTCCCCCGTAGACTTCTTAACGTTTTTGGATATCCGGTTACCGGAGTTACCTTGCACCAGAGTCGTCCACGGCAGTAGCAGTGTTGGTATCGACACCTCGTGGCGTTTTGTAGAACTACAGTACATTTGAATGCTTTAGTTTTGTTCTGTACTGCTTTGCTTTTTTTTTTTCTTTGGGGGGGGGGGGGGGGGTGTCGCGTCAGGGTCCCCGTCAAAGGAAGGGAGGAAGGAAAATGAGAGAGAGGAGAGGCAGGGATGTTAACCAACTCACTGTAGGTTATGTATGTTCGGATGTGCTTTTGTATGTGCACGTGTTCATATACGCAGGGAAAACTGAAAGATGTTGGGGGGGGCGGGTGTTCACTTCCCTGTCTACGCCAATGCAAGCAGGCATGCTTTCGTCTACTTCTTTCGACAAAGTCTGCGCGCCGAGGCAATGTAAACGTTAATAGAGTGTGGGACTCGCGCGTGCACGCGGACTGCTATTGGCGCAGCGGTGTGTATGTACATATAATAGACAGTACGCTCGACGCTGTGTGTGCTTCGCTGTTGTTTCTATCCTTAGATTGGTGTTTTCGCGGGTGCGTGTAGTGCGTTGCCGACGCTCTCAACGCCACCGCCGCTGACGTCGTTCGCCACCGCACACGGCCTGCATACGGTGTCGAGGTCGGAGCGGGGTTTCGCTAACGCCGCAGTTGCCCTCCGTCGCGCATGCCTGGCTCTCCGACGCTCCGCTCCACGTTGTCTCTCTCTCTCGCTCGTCATAATCACGTGTGAGGGTTCGTATATAGGTGCAGTGGTGGACTGTGGCCTGCGCCTGAGCGTATGGAAAACTTTCGACACCTGTGTATACTAGTGATGCAGAACTATCGATGGCACTATCGATACTATATCGATAGTTCTGTACTATCGAACTATAGATGGTAAAAGAAACTATCGATAGCGCTATCGATAGTTTATACTATCGATACTATAGATAATTATATACTACGACCGTTAGTATAAAGTCAACCGCGCGAACTCATTGCAGCATTAAATTGGTTCCTCGAGTGTGTGGAGCAGGAGGAGCAGGCTGAAGGGCACGAATGTTGACATGCTTGCGCTCCTTCACCATGACTTTTGGCTGACACATGACAATTAAGTTGAATTATTCGGGTGTATAGGAAACGAGACAGTTACAATTGACAGGTACTGTGCGGCTTCAAATTTATATCGCATTTTGTAATTTTAAAGTCAAAATATCAAGAAATAGGTTTGTTAATTGGAAGGTGCAAGTGCTTACTTCTGAATATGAATTTATTGATGGACATATTGCCGCATTTTCAGTGCTGGAATACTTATTTCGCCAAAAACATTTTGCCCCGGCCGCCAACAGCAGAGTTATTCAAAGCACTATTGATACTATTGATAGTAATGTCGGTAGTAATACAACCGACATTACTACTACTGACCGTACTATCGATTGCACTATCGATAATAGTATCGAAAGTTTTACTATCGATAGTTTCTTTACACTATCGATAGTTCAAAAGAAACTATCGATGTTATCGATAGTCAATTTTCCGATAGTTCTGCATCACTAGTGTATACACTGTGGAACTTGGTTGATGCGTTTCAGTCTGATGTGGCTTCCCTATCACAACGTTCGCGGTCTTCGTTATCAAGGAGACCGCGAACGGCAAGTTATCTTTTCGTCCACTTTTCTTTCTTCACATTTACGTTGCATTTACTACTAATACATCCCCTATACTTCCCGTGGACATTACTTGTCTGTTAGTTCTCATTGAATATTGGGTCTAACAAAGAAAAAAGAGGCCCTTAAAATTTCCACTTCTTTCCTTCATTCATAGCGAGGGTCTCGTTCGGGCAGACTTGATACTTTCACGTAGTATGCTGGGGAGTATTGGTCAGCTGCCAGCTCGTAATAAGATCACCGTGCTACGTGACGCCAACGGGCAGAAAAAGAAGTGTTCCACACTCGCCGTCATGGCTACTGGCGGCGCTGATTGACGCTCCCACGTTTAATGCACATACATACCCCATAAAGTAGACGGTGGGGAGAATGGCCGCCGTGGTAGCTCAGTTGGTAGAGCATCGGACCCCTTATTCTAAGGTCGCAGGTTCGGTCCCTGCCCACGGCAAGTTATCTTTTCGTCCACTTTTCTTTCTTCACATTTACGTTACTACATTTACTACTAGTGACATATATGCTCTCCTTGGCATTATTGGCTGTTAGTTCTCATTAATGTCTATCTATCTATCTATCTATCTATCTATCTATCTATCTATCTATCTATCTATCTATCTATCTTAGATACATATTTCTTTCATTTATTTCTCTTATCTCTTTTCTTTCTTTTCCTTCGTCTACTTATCGCTCTCGTTATCTAAGTTTAGTGATCAGGTGTCCAGGTTGGCCTCAGTATTCTAATTGCAGCTTTTATTGCCTGGTAATCCTCGCAACCCAGTTGCGATATGGAATTCAATTCAATTCCAAGCTGTTCTTACGCGCGCTGAGCGTAAATTGTCGTTCCACGTGCCATTGATCGGTAACCATATGCAGGCGAGCTTCCCTTTGTGTTCTTTCTTCGTACTGTTTTCCGTTGTCGCCATCAGGATATAGCTTGAATGCGACACGAAGATTAGGCCTACTATACTGCACCCTTGCTTGCATCACGTCGAGGTGCTTCCTGTAATTACGTAGAACTCGCGGGAGCTCATTGTTTCTTTCGCGTGCGGCCTTCTTCGTAGGCGTTCGTCTTAAGTGGCGATTGTATTATTAACTGGCCGAGACAACGTTCTGTGGCCGTTGCGCTGTGTAACTGAGTAATTGAGCTGCGGCAGCAGAGCCTCTTCTCCGGGTGATTTATTTCCTGCATGAACGAAGTCGCTCGTACGAAAGAAAGAAAGAAAGAAAGAAAGAAAGAAAGAAAGAAAGAAAGAAAGAAAGAAAGAAAGAAAGAAAGAAAGAAAGAAAGAAAGAAAGAAAGAAAGAAAGAAAGAAAGAAAGAAAGAAGGATAGATAGATAGATAGATAGATAGATAGATAGATAGATAGATAGATAGATAGATAGATAGATAGATAGATAGATAGATAGATAGATAGATAGATAGATAGATAGATAGATAGATAGATAGGTAGATAGATAGATAGATAGATAGATAGATAGATAGATAGATAGATAGATAGATAGATAGATAGATAGATAGATAGATAGATAGATAGAAGCTGTGAATGCTGGCAGTATCTGTAAAAGGAACAAATAAATAGGGGGGCGTTCTTGTTTATGAACTGGGAAATAAGTAAGGCAATCTTGCCGTGTGTGGCGTGTGTGGTGCCGCTGCGGGCGCATGCGCTGTCCGTGTTGCGCCACACAAAGGTCGCGATGATGACGTGCGCGCTTTGAGGCAGAACAAAGGAACTTGTTCGTTTTGTCATTTTCCATTCCCTTCGTTTTCTGTATGGCAAATTCACTCTTGTATCACTTTCTACAACGTCATCCGTTTTCACATTCACTCAAGAGGGTAGCTAATGGCGCGTGGCGTTATCGATAAAGTATTTGCATGTTCTTTGACTCCTAGAAAGCCGATGACTCTGCATTGGAATTGTGTTTTCCGTTCGGGCAATGCACAGCGATGGAGCGAGTAGTTGTGGACGCTCTTATTGTCCGCAGAAGCTAGCTCACGCTAGCTGCAAGCTTCCGCTCATGTCTAAATTATAACACAAGGACCTAGCACGCAGTGTGAAATCTATGTTAGGTATCATTACGGCGTCGGTCTTTGCGTATTTCTAAAGAAAACGGCAGCTCAAGCAACCAGCTCGCTGCTCTATACAAGTGTGATGCCGTCTGTACTTTCTATTCAACTAGAATTCACAACCAGTTGAGTCCCGTTTTGAATAGAATTCACAATCTTATTCTAAGGACACCTTATTCTAAAGCTCTATATTAGAGTTTTAAAATAGGTCGTCCTTTCGATTCTACTGCCACTGCGGGCCCAAATGGAGTAGAATGGAAATTTGGGCTGTTGGAATATTTGCATGGTTGATGCAGCGTTGGAAGCACATGAAGGGCGAGCGCTGTTTGCTATCAAAGAAGCGACGTCTGCTTCATATTGGAAAGGTTAGTGTTGTGACCCAGTGGATTCGGGTCGCCAGCACTATACTCTCTAATGCACGCGTACTGTGCTTGGGATATCTGCGCGACAACGCGTTTTAAAACTTGCCGAACGGGCGGATGTGATGGCCACTCCACGACGAGAGCGCACAAACGCGTCGCGGTTTTGCCTGCGAATTCCGAAGCGCCGCAGCTATGAAGCGATGGGTGTTGGTACGAGAGATGTGTATAATAGGCGTTGGAGAGCGAGCGCCGGCGGAGGAGATGCGCTTGAGAGGTTCGAGATGCGAGGGGGGAGGGAGAAAGAGGAGAGAGAGGAAGAGGTGGCGAGAAGGGGGGGCAGGCATAGGTCAGGTGCGTCGCATAGGTCGCACATGTGGCGTTTCGTCGCACGCAAACTCTCTCCCTCTCTCTCTCTCGGTGCCAGCCCTGGTTAGAATCGCCTGCCTGCCTGCCGTTCCGCAGTGTAGTAGGCGGCGCGACGCGTCCGGCGCGCGCCCAATGCAGCCGTCGCGTTGGCCAGTAGCGTCAGCGCGTTGGGACGGACGTAACAAAATGAAAAGAAAAAACGCGTCCAACCCAAACCCGCAGATGCGCTAGCGCGCGCTCCACCGCGCTATCAAGGCGTAAAGCTAGCGACGTTTTGGAGGGAAAAGGGAAACACGTGATCGATTTAAGAGAACGAGGAGGGTGGATGCGATCCCCCCTCACGCCACGTCCGCCTGTCCAGCTTTTTGGAAGCGTCACGTGATGTCCCTTTTCCTGAGCGCGGGCGTTGTCGATGCCCTGCTGCTGGCCTATAGACCGCGGTTCGGCCGCTCGCGCCGTGTGTCCATCCACGCCAACAACGCCCACGACGCCGACAAAAGCGTCAGCGTCCGTCGATCGATTTGGGACCGATGTGGCCACTCCTCTGTCCTCTTGCCCTCCACACCCTCACCCCCCTTTCCCTCTGTCACCTTCTCTTTCTCTCCCTTACTTACCCTTTCCTCTTTTCTTGCTGACACCTTCATTATTTGTAGCATGTACGTCTCAACTTAAATCACTCGTAACAATGCTGCTCATACATGTCTGGTTGTATCATGTCTCCCATGATTGAACTTCGCAGAGTGGAATCAAACGGCGGCATAGGAGGGATACCGCGCATTAGTGCTAGTTTATTACTAATGTTTGATTTCAGATACAATAATGTATTATAAATGACAAGCGAAGGTTTTATGAAGCCACGTAACAATCTCGTATAGAAATAAAGACAAACCAACAAAGACCACCGCGGCGACGTCAACGAAATAATAAAAAAATCAGTTGAACACTCGAAAACAATCCGCTAGGCTGCGACACTGACGGGCGCATATCGGAAGCGTAAACCACCTTTTGTCAACGCCATATTGCTCGCCGTTCTGTCGTCTTATTCATATTTTTTCCCCCCTCGTTTTCAGTATAATACGTATGCACGTGGGCCGTTCCACAATTCCAGTCTCGCCTGCCGCACTTTTGGAAAACCGGGATTCATTCACAACGTCACGCAAATGAATGACGCTTCGATCTTTCCTGCAGGGCCTTATCAGAGGGCACATCGCTGAATCCTGTATATACCATACATGCCACTGCGAGCGTTGTTTTTCCCGACATCTCTTCCTTTCTTTCTTTATTTCTTTGTTTTATCGCTCAGCTGCCCGACCAGTGCGTACCTTATACCTTGCTCACGGGATGACCACATCGCGAAGAAGAATGGATTAGCGAAGAGCTCAAGTCTGAACGCAGATCTCGTAGCACGATAAAGAAAGCTTGAATGTATGTATCCGCCAACGCGTGCTTATTATACCTTCAAAAAAAAGAAAAGAGAGAGAGAGAAAGAGACACTGCGGCGATCGGGCCAAGAAAACATGTATAGGCGCGCGCTGCGCGGGTGAATGCGCTCGGGCGCGCGTTTTCGCGTACACCCTGCCCGCCCCCCTCTCTCCTCTTTAAGACATGCACACTGTTTCTTATAAGCATACGGTTTCTCTTTGAAAAGCCGCCGCGGTGTGTCTTTGTGGATTACGCGGTGGAGACGCCGATCGCATGGACGTCTCAACCGTGCGTACACGGTATACCGTGCGGTGTAGTGAGCTTGAGGTGAAAAAAGAAAACAACATTGTAACACTTTCTACACTGTATATACGACGCGTGTGTACGCTCACCCCACCGGCTTTCGAAGTCAGTGCCGGTGGATTAATTCGCGTTATACGGTGTACTTAGCTGACACGTTTTGCGCAGGCGCACGATGCGGTGTGTCGGGGATCCGGTGGTATCGTGCGTGCGGTTGTAGAAACAAAGAGTCGGCTTCGTAGTTAGCCGGAACTACGTGATATACTGAGGTTGCTGTTTGTTGATATGGCATTAGTGTGTGTAACGTTTTAGCATATGACACGCGGACAGAAGATGGAACGATGAGGTTTGTGGGTTGAGCCTTGTGTGTTTGTACTTTTAGGGGCGAAGCTCCTTTGGGTGTGGGTCTGTCCCTCCTCTGTAGTAGTAGTAGTAGTAGTAGTAGTAGTAGTAGTAGTAGTAGGTAGGTAGGTAGGTAGGTAGGTAGGTAGCCACGTGTAGTGGAATGTACCCACTCCACGTGATAAGGATGACGATGACGCAGTATAGTGGAATGTACCCACTACACGTGATAACGATGAAGTATAAGCGCGTTCCAGTATAGAGGAATGTACCCACTACACGTGATAAAGATGACGATGACGCAGTATAGTGGAATACCCACTACACGTGATAACGATGAAGTATAAGCGCGTTCCAGTATAGTGGAATGTACCCTCTACACGTGATAAAGATGACGATGACGCAGTATAGTGGAATGTACTCACTACACGTGATAACGATGAAGTATAAGCGCGTTCCAGTATAGTGGATTGTACCCACTACACGTGATAACGATGACGCTGATGACCATGAAGTATAAGCGCGTTCCAGACCACACATTCTCTTTCTGCCATGGATGAAAACGATCGAGCTTCGCCCACTCATCATCATTCACTTCGTGGATATGGCGTGATTTTTTTTTTGTATTGGAGGCTTGCGTGTTTGAGCCTCGTATACTTGAGCCTTGTGTGTTTCAGCCTTGTGCTCTTGACGCTTGTGTATTTGAGCATTGTATCCTCTAGCCTTCTGCGTTTAGGCCTCGTATACTAGAGCTTTGTATGTGAGCCTCGTATGGTTGAGTCTTGTGTGTTTGAGCCTTGTGTACTTGGCGCTTGTGTGCTTGAGCCTTCTATCCTCTAGCCTTCTGTGTTTAAGCCTCGTATACCGGAGCATGTGAGCCTCGTACAGTTGAGCCTTGTGTGTCTGAGTCCTGTGTGTTCTTTGTGTTTGAGCATCGCATAGTTGAGCCTTGTGTACTTGACGCTTATGTGTTTGAGCCTTAATCCTCTAGCCTTCTGTTTTTAAGCCTCGCGTACTAAAGCCTAGTGCACGTGAGCTTCGTATAGTTGAGCCTTGTGTCTGAGTCCTGTGTGTCCGAGCCTTGTGTGTTTGAGCCTCGTATACTTCAGTTTTGTGCCTTTGTTGTTCCTTGTGCATTTCATCGCCATTCATTGTGTCCGTGTCTGCTATGCTCACCGTTATGCGTTACGCAATACTGATCTTGTTTTCTTTTAGATACGCATAGTATTTCTTTGACTATAGCACTACAGCTTCAGTATGGTTCGATGATCCAGCTTCCGATGCGATGTCACGCGAAGTTGGAGACTAAAATTAAGCAAACAAACAGATTAAGTTCGTATAATAAGATGTCAAACAACTTCCACGATTACTCGCAAAATGAAACAGGGAACATCCATGCATAACATGTTGGAACGAACGTAAGGTAAAGGTATAAATCTGTGTTTGCATACAGTGAGCCGCAATTAGGGCTCCGTATTTTCGGAGTTTACATTTCATGAAATTCGGAGGGTGTTTTTCGGAGTTAACATTTTTGGCGAAAATTCGGTGTTTATCGGAGTTTATATTTCGTAAAGCCCCAATTCTCCGATATTCGGAGTTTAATTTTACATTATTCTTCAGGATTTTACATGTAAAGATATCTCTTCACGAAAACATCACAACACACGAAGAGTATTTTAGCTGTCCGGAAGGTTCGAAAGCACACACACATATCAATCAATCAATCAATCAATCAATCAATCAATCAATCAATCAATCAATCAATCAATCAATCAATCAATCAATCAATCAATCAATCAATCAATCAATCAATCAATTTATTTTCCACTTCAGCAAGTAGAGGGCATGGGAAGAAAAAGCTCCTGTGAGCTTGACTAGGGTTCCCAGCCGGTTACAGTTCAGCAAGCAGTGACAGCATACAGAAACTGGCGTACGCAAGTAAAAGCACAAAAAAAAACATACATTATTCTTACACATAGACACCCAAAGAACACTCCACGTACATGCAATTCAGGGAAGAAAAAAAAAGAAAAAGAAAAACTAATACATAAAAAATAAAGCTCAAGACTGACATTTTAGTTATCTCTCGGAGAAAGCATGCAGCGCAGGCCTGCATGATGAAATATAAAAACCATTTTGCGATAAAAGGTTTAACACAGAGGGCAAAGTTATTCTTAGCATCTGGGCCCCGTAGTTTGTGCGTGGTGTTCTTGTTTAAAACTTTACACACAAACATATACACACAAACACAAATACTTGGATACCAAACACCTACGGTCGTGCGTATTGCAACCTTAAAGCTTGTCGTAATAGACGCAAGCATACTTTACAAGCTCCGTACGGTCCGTGTATGTGATGTCATGCGCCCCAGTGCCGCCTGGGGACTGTGTATCAATGTGTCGCGCATCCGGGGTCCCTACATACGTTGACGTTTCTCGCTTTGTGCGTGGCAAGCCCTTTGTTAAATGTGCGATGGGTGCGGTCTAAGAGATACTACTAACGTGAGGTAAAGTTCAAATCGGCCAAAATGGCCGATGTATCACTGACCACTCAGAACATGAAGAACGGAACAGAACAGGGTCATATTGGTCGTTAAAATCGGGAGTTTATCGGATAAATCCGAATTGTCAAGAATTTTACCGGCGAGTGTTTATCGGATTTTTTCGGATTTATCCGAAAACACGGATCCCTAGCTGTAATCCATATATTATACGTTCGCGAGCTCATCAGGATTTCTTCGCACGATTCCCGCGATACTGTTAACTTTAAGCATGCGCTTCGTGTGTTTCAAGATGCATATACAGATACACCATTCGAAAGATAAGATAACGTCAATTTAACAGCGCAGCTGTACGAGTACGTCGTCAGGTGGTCCTAACAGGTTTTACGTCCTCTTTTACAACAACGCTGACTGCACGGAACAAAACCACACTATTGGCGGACGGCTTCTTTAACCGGCCTTTCCCAAGCGGTAAAAAAAAAAAAAAAAAAAAAAAAAAAAAAAAAAAAAAAAAAAAAAAACAGATAAAGAAAGAAACTCGCAAACTCGAAGCGGTGTTACTAGTCTGACCGGCGGAACCTTTCGCGCGCATATTTTGATTCTTTTTGTTTTCTTTTTAGTTTGCCGGTGTGGTACAGTTGAGCGAACATTGTGTCAAGTGAGCAGTCATCCGAACCGCCTCTATAGCTCAGGCCATTAAATACCCGCCTACTGCGCCTTAGTGCACAGAAAAAAAAAAAGAAAAAAGCGTATGATAATGCTGTAATAAAATGACGGCAGATTATAACGTACACAGCAGTGATACAGACGTGGTTATTGACTTATGCCGGTGGTAATGCGGGGGGTAAGGAGGAAGGTCGGGGTGACCGCGTCTCCGTGAGCTGAGGTGGTGTTTATCAAATTGATTCAGGTTTAACTTGCGTCATTACAAAGGAAGCAAAGACTACTTATTTAAGTTACTGAACCAAGATATATCTTGTTTTTGGACCACAGGTTGTTGATACTCGCTGCAGCTCATTCCTGCGTGAACAACAAAACAAGCGCGTCGGCTTAAAAACATGACATGAAGCACACTACTATACTATACTATACTATATTGTACTATAATGTATTGTACTTTACTATATTATATTATACTGTACTATACTATAATGTATTGTACTTTACTATATTATATTATACTGTACTATACTATAATGTACTGTACTGTACTATGCTATATTGTACTATACTATACTACATTATGGTCTTTTGCATGGCTGCGGGTGTGTGACAAGCAGTTGGTGGACCGTTGGAGTGTCACAAGCTAGTACAGTGAAATGTAAAACTGTGAGCGTTACATTTTCTACCTTTCCATTTCATATCTCTCTTATTGAGCTTTAGAAATACCAGCCAAGTCACACTTGTGCGTTAGTATTACTCACTGATTTCTGGTGAAAGAGTTATCGGAATAAACAATGTGAATGTGCATTGCTTCCATGGGACGTTGGCCGAATAAAAAAAATAAAAAATAAAAGGAAACGTATTATACGGACAAACGTATTATGCGGAATCGTGTCAACGGGATTCCAGTGTATTCCCACAATGTGTCTGTCGATTGTTCACGAATATGCCGTTGTGGAACAAGAACATATATTCGCATTTTCCATGCCGCAGTTCGAGCATCACCCCCCGATGCTTTGTGCGAGTGATCTCGACGCCATCCGCGCATGCGCGGCGGATTGCGTTTTCTATTTAAACGTTCCCTTGTGGCTACCTTTTCTTCTTGAAATTTTGTTTTTGAAACAAATCCTCGTTGTAGTTCCCTGCTCCTTCTGCGCAACCCTCGTTTTTCGGACCGCGCCGAAAGAGCCCTTTCTGCGCGCTCGCCGGTGCGATCCGTCAATATTACGCAAAACTACTCGGTCACGAATCGGCCGAAACTTCACGACCGAACGGTTTCTTGTTACCAAAGTGTGGTTACCTAGTGGCGCGCACGCAAGCGTGTACTCACGCGTCGTCCGAAAAGGGCGGGTTTACTCTGGCCTTTACCGCAACCGCATCCCCCCTTCGCACACCCCTTCGTATCAGTGCTTAAAATCGAGGGGAGGGGGGGCTCAGGTGGGTCACGTGCCTCTACAGTACGTGTAAGCAACCCCTCCCTTGCCTGGCGATCTGCAGTACATACATACATACATACATACATACATACATACATACATACATACATACATACATACATACATA
This sequence comes from Rhipicephalus appendiculatus, assembly GCA_030522465.1. Classification (NCBI taxonomy): domain Eukaryota; kingdom Metazoa; phylum Arthropoda; class Arachnida; order Ixodida; family Ixodidae; genus Rhipicephalus; species Rhipicephalus appendiculatus. Next base: position 1,697,691 of record JALIZH010032995.1, read on the forward strand.
CATACATACATACATACATACATACATACATACATACATACATACAATGATACGTACGCACGTACACGCTGCCCGTGTGGGTGTGGGCAATAGGGCTTGGTCAGTGTGTTTCGTGGTGAAGGGGGTGTGCTACACCACACACAAAGGGACACAAAGTCAGTACTTGTGCACTGGGAACTCCCCCCCCCCCCCCCTTGAAGAGTGATGTTACCGGCCCCCCCCTCTTCCTCTCCTAAAGCAAAGGGAGAGTTAAGAATGAAAAATACCCCCCCCCCCCCCCCTCGACTCCCAAAGCAAGGGTTGACTTTAAGCCTTGCCTCATGCAATACTGCGTGTTTCTTTTCCTAATCGCAGTTTGTTACGTCGTATAGGGCGTCTGACGTAGTCTGGGAGGCTGTAGTACTATATGTATGCTGTATTTCGAGACGGAACTTAAGATCAGCAAAAAGACCACTACATCTGTTAACTCCTGCGACCGTGCGTGATCGCTTCGTTCCACGCTTCTGCTGCGCGGCAGAAGCTCCTGTGTTGCCTGGTTAAAAGCGGTGACCGCCGTGCACCGCCGTGGGAGGTCAAAGGTCACGCACGGTGCTTACGTAACCTTTGGTCGGTGTCCTTTGCACCGCGCGCGAGCGTTCGCTTTGAGCCGTAGCAGCGGTGGATTCAAGCGAGCCGCGCGCGCTTCGCGTTATCGAACGGTTCGCTGGGCGTCCGCACGATGGCGCTTCGATCGAATGCGAGAGGGCTTTCTCGAACAGTGTTCGTTCTTTTTGTTCGTCGGTGGTGCATCCTCTTTTCTCGTCTTCTTATTCTTCGGTGTTCTTTGGCGTCGCTTTTGCCTGAAGACACGCTCAGAGATGAAAGATGAGGCACCTATAGAGGAGTCCGCCTCCTCCCCCCTTAACCCACACTCCTTGGTTACGTTACACTGTAGCTGGTGCTTGAGGTCGTCGCATTGGAACCGTTGACCGGGCTTCGGATCGTTTGTCGAAGGAATATCGGTGAAGTGAGTCTATGAAAACTGTTGACGTTGTTATCTGGCAATACTTGATAGCCATAATATAATAATCAGCAACAGTAAGAGTATCGGAGGTTTTACGTGTCAAAAAGCATGATATAATTATGAGGCACGCCGTATAGTGGAGTGCTCCGGAAATTTCGACCATCTGGTGTTCTTTAACGTGCGCTGTCATCGCACAGTACGCGGGCCTCTAGCATTTCGCCTCTGTGGAAAATGCGACCGCCTCGGCCGGGATCGGTCCCACGACCTTCCGCGGGTCAGCAGTCGTGCTCCGTAACTGTTGTAGTACCGAAGCGGACTGAGGTTCAAATCGTTCGTCGAAGAATAGCGGTTAAGCGAGGCTCAGAACACTGTTAGCGTTGTTGAGATCTCAATACTTTTATTGTCACAAAATAATAATCAATTGCGTCATGCGGGCCTACCGAACACACAGAAGGCTTGGAGGCCAGCGCCTGGCAATCAGCAAACCAAAGTTGATTGCGTTAATTTTGACAATAGGTCCACTGGTACGGTTTCTTACCTTATTAGCGGTATGCCTTACCAAATGCCTGTGTGAGCGTAACACGGAGTCTTAAGTGAATGACAATAATATTAAAAGGCACTATCAAGTCGCGTTAGAACATTGCTGGTCAGTTGAGAATATGTGATTAAAGCGTTATGAAAAAATTATGCAAATTTGCATGAGCTATCTATCGGCTGTACATGGAAAAGGTGCATGTGCCGAAGGATTCACATGTAAGCTAGTAACTATTATGGCTACTCGAAAACATATTCAGCGGTAACAAACAAGGACGTAAGACAGACGACACCACAATACGTCTCTCTTACGTCCTTGTTTTGTTAGCGCTGAATATGATTTCGAGTTCTGTTTACCAACACGCCCAAAAAATGGCAATATGGATAGCCCGTATTAATGAGGCTGAAGCTATATATATGTACACAAATTTATGCGGAGGGTGTCTGATATAGGTTAAAGCAGAGACGAACATTGAAAGTCTGAGCCGGGGAACAAGCATGTGGTCTACAAGTCGTCTACGGGAAGTCAACACAAGACGAGCATATACGCATGGGCGTCGGCAGGGGGGTGCAAAAGGGGCACTTGCCCCCCCTCAAGTCGCACCAGCACTTGGTCCCAACCAAGCTACACCAGCGCTCTCCTGCTCACCCGACCACTATGGTACACCGGCTTGCACCCCCCAAGACAAAATCCTGCCGACACTCATGCATATACGTCCATAATAATTTGGCGTGGTAGGCCGATACAAATTATTGTGGTTTTCTATATGGTATACACCTTGTCTGCGGAGCGTTTCATATACGCCTCACCTCGCGCTGCGTCAATAATGGAGATTAGGCTAGAAGCGATGTTCGTTATCGCGTATAGGTACTATTCACGGCTCATCAATTACCTCTACAAGACGTGTCCACGTATTAGGCGAGACGTTGCCTTCGCACTAAGTCTGGGAAGGCGTTTTTAGTTAAGTTATATAAGCTACAGGCGCAACGCGAGGTCTGCAATTGCTTAACCTCTGCGAGGTTGTTTTTCTGGGAAGGTGTCCGGCAAAGGCGATTATGTATGGTCGCCGCCGCCGGCTTCAGCTTTTGAAGAGGACGCCTTTTGCGTACTTGGCTCGGATTTTGTTCATTCCTTCGGTCATGCATGGACGCCGGTCTTCGTCGTTTTCTCCTTTTGTTTCCTGCGTAATGCGTCACTGTCAACCGGCACGTTATACGGCCGAGTTTTGTTTTGTGTTTCTGTTCCTCATTGTCGTTCCCTCGCGACACCTATGCTTATCTTTAAAGGTAGCCATAGGTGTAGTAGGTGTAGGTCGTGTGAAAGACGATCGCGAGTATTACTTTATCTGCTTAGAGCAATAGTGTTAGCGTTGTTTCGTCATGCACGAGAGAGTTAGGACGACAGATCGGAGTTTATGCGACGTTCCTTTTGTCCACCGTATTAACACTACTGAAGTATACTAGCTGACTAGGTTGAGAACAATGTCTGCTATGTTGTTTGGTACTATGGTTTCATTTAGCTATTCGCATGCGACTGTATCGCTGCGTTCCATCGTTCTGTTCCCGTATGACTTCTTCCGTCTGTACGAGTATGCTCAAGATATCGCCTTTTAGTCTTGCAGCAGTAGCTATATACTGCGTCATTCTACCCTAGAAAGCAAACCGGCGCAAAAGATGGAGCACCATAACAAATGACGTCATACCAACTCGCCCAAGCATCGACTTTAGCTACTTCCATTCACCACTTGCTGTGGAGTAGGCAGATGGTGCTGCCCCCTCTCGTTGGCAGTTGTCAGACTTCTGTCAGCATTTATCCTCTTCGTTAGTATAGTTCATAATCGTTGGTTATAATTTAAATTTATCAGAACAGCTTTACAAGCAGAAATAACCATATTGGTTTATTCGCCCGAATGAACTGCATACAAGTGGCGGATCCAGATGCGGGGGGGGGGGGGGTGCCGCAGCGGCGATCGCCCCCCCCCCCCCCGAAGCCTGCGTCAGCCCCCCCCCCCCTCTCCCTTTATGCTGTGATGGGGTGTTTGTGATGATAGCAACAACGTCCAAGCCGTGTGTACAGGCTACAGCAGTTGAAGTTATCAGTAACACTTCATCCGGGCAACCTGAAATTAAGCCTGCGCAGACAGGCGAAAACTGTCGCCGCTTGTACGACATTTGTGGCCGTGGTAGCGCAACAGACGTAAAGACTTGTCCCGTCTGTCATAATATAAATCCAGGGGTCTGAAATCTCTACACACTCGCGGTCGAAGACAGCGCCGCCACGCGGAGGCCCCCCGACACTTCTTCAGTGAGGGCCTCCTCCGATTCAAGGAGAGAACCCGTCCGCGCTCTCGCGGCCTAATATAAACTTTCTCCGCGGAGCTGTACAAACAAAGCCCCGTTTTTAAAACAAACTGGCCCGTCCGCGCGGCATCGTCTAGCCGAAGACGAAGAGCGGTGTCAGGCTGTTAGCGGCCTGTCGTCCACCGTGTCGTACGTCGCACGACAGACGGAAACTGTCTCTTAGCCTCGCTGAGGAACGGAAGCTTAAAGGACATCGGGGACATCTTCCAAACACAGACGCGGTATTGGCCGGATACTACTTTTGTGTGGAAGGCTTACTCTTTCTGTGGACAATAAAAGGTACCCCTAAACAACTTCTGAAAATGAGATGATGAGCGCGTTATTAAGGCGAAGGCCTTAGACGCCTCACCAAACAGGAAGATTGACTGTCGGCGTCGGTGTCCCGCGTCGGCGTCTGACGGCGTTGGTGTCTACGTGAGTGATGCGAAAAAATGATCATCACGCGATTACGTCACCATATGACGACACCATGACGTCACACGTGGCCATGATTGGCGATGCCATCGTACCGAGGCGAAAACAGCGCGCACTTGACGAGGACGTACCGAGGACGTACCGAGGATGTACTGAGGACATACCGAGGATTATTTCAGTTCATGACGTCATCGCGACGTCACATGCCGTGACGTGAAATGATTACGTCATCGCGTGACATCGTTGCTCAACCGAAGGTGGGCCGATCACGGAGGCAATGCAAAACCAGGTGACGGGCACAAAGCGTTCAATGCCTTCGATCCTGGTGGCGTTGCCAAACCGCGTTAGGGGCAGAAAGCTTTCGGAGATGGGCGGGGGAGTTTCAGTGCATCGACTGAGGAGGAAAAAAAAAACAAACAAACAGAGGAAGAAGATGGCCGGCTTTTGCGTTCGAGTCGTCTTAGGCAAATGCATATTTTTCATTTTAAAGTCAAAATAAGTTATTACTTTAATTGAATACGTTGGCTGGTGTCCCATTTTTCCAATGTAATTAAGTACGCTGTAAGTTTTCTGGCGTTTCTCCCTCTCTTCCGCGCGATCGGTGATTCCAGCAGTCTGTTCACGTGACGTCATTAGAAAATAAGCTTTCGATAGGTCTATATACACTCATATCAATACAGTCGGCCGAGAAGAAGAAGATGAAGGCTTGCACCTTCGCGTAGTCTTAAAGGAAGGCATAAGGGAGCGTACGACTTTTTTTTTTTTTTTCAAGGGTAAACGTAGTGATCTATCTAGGAGTACCTGTACGGAGTATATGTACGACTTCCCGGCTTACCCGTCTCGCCCTCAAAGTTAGTGAAATCGCCTTCTCAATTTTTATTACCGGGCGATGCTTTCGACCGAAGTTCTTCAAGACGCTGGTGGGGTGTGGGACAGTATGGTCTGGAAGGGGGGGGGGGGGGGGGTGTTCACGCGGGGGTGGGGGGTGGAAGGGGGGTCGAGCTCCGAGCTTATGTGGACCACGCCTACTTTCCCCGCTTCGAGAGAGGAGAGGCCACGGCTGCGTCTTTCCCGGTGACTTGGGGTCCTGGCCTTCCCACGTACGGGTCTTGTGTCGGGCCTTTTTTGTTTGCCTTTATTTTTTTATTTTTTTGTACACAGCAGCGGCTATTTCTGTCGTCGACCTCACTTCCCTCGCTAGCGCCTCTTTTTCTCGCGCTATCTTTGTTTGTACTTCGCCGCGACCGCGGGGCGACCCATGGCAAGTTACGTGCGGCGCGCGGCTGCTTGCATAAGGGGGGTCCGGACGACGCGACGCACGACCCCGGCCGGGCGGGAGGTTTGCCGCGTTCTTTGAACTTCCCCGGACGCGGGGCCCCTTTCCGCCCGTGTCCGCGCGTCGACGTCGGGTGGAGGTCCTGGACCCGTTATCTGCATCCTCTTTTTTTGTTCTTTATGCGGATTTTTTTTTTCTTATGGTCAACTCCCCCGCCGGCATGTGCTTCCCTCGACCCAACACTGGCGCATAACTGCATAACGGGCACCCGCGGTTTAAATCTGGCTAGTGCACGCTGGTCCCGGAAATGCGGAACACGTGAGACTCCCGTCGAGACTCCTGGCGCCCTCTCTCGGTCGGCGCTTGCGTAACGGGATAGGCGTGGCCACTCGGGCACCACTCAAGCACTTTGTACTGATGGTTAAACCAGCGAGGCTGCAACGTGCGGCCCCAGTGATCATCACTTAATTGAAGCTGATGATTCATCAATGTGCTAATTACCTGCTTACCTCTGTTCAGAAATCTTAAGTCGGCGTTTTCCGCCCGTGTGTTCCCTTCTGTAGTTTTTAGTGGACCAGTTGGGGAGTATGAGTGGGAATTGCCCAACGTCTGTGGTACATAGGAGTTTTTGCACACATAGCACGAACGAACTTTGGTTTCGCCTATAGCCATGTACAGTCACGTTCAATATGAGTTGCAACAATCTGGCTGGGGTTCAAGTGACCCCAAGCCTGAACAATGTAACCGGCAAACGTTAAATTGGTTCAGAAAGTACCGCTAATTGAGAGAGCTTAATACACCAATTTTTTTTTCTATGCGGGTGCCACTTTGCAGTGTTGGCGCCATTTTGAGTACAGACAGCGTATTACAACTCATACTGAGCGCGACTGTACATCTTCGCTGCTAACAGGTGCACTATAGTCACGTCATTGGCGTAAGCTTTTAGCGCAGACACCGGTTTAATCTTGACCGCCCAAGGTTGGTTAACCCGCACCTGAACCTTACTACAAGGGTGTGTTTTACAGCGAATGTGAGACCTTCAACAAGAGCCGATTTTGCCGCCGCAGTTGTCTGCCGCCGGTGTCCGTAACCGCTATCGCGCAAAAATGAGAAAAAAAAATGAAATGAGAAGAAAAAAATTCTAGAATCATGTGTAATTTGAACCCGGACCCTCTGCTGGGGCAGCCGAGTATACTACCACGGAGAGACGCTGGTGCTTGAAACTCCTTCGCAAAAATACTCTATACAGGGCGTCATCTTGGGCAAGGAATCGTGTTAACATATCTAGTATAGCGTCGTAGAAAAGTAAAATAGCAAACCAATGTCACGCAATGTGAATTGCGGAACGAGTGGGTCGTTGAATGCTTCCAACCCATTACAAAGGGCTCAGCCATAATTCTTCGTCGTCATCAACCACAGCGCAAACAAAGTGCACTATAACACCTCACAGACGTGTAGCGGGTGCCACACTTCGCAGAATTACGAATAGTGGCGTTGTGGGTGCTTCCCTACTACATGAAAGTTACGAAGATTTGTGGCATAGTAGGTACAGGGGGGTGAAAAGTTCCCAGGCCACGCTGCCATAGGAATACATGGGATAGTGGCCTGGTAACTTTTGACCATGCTCTGTACCTTGCTTGTAAACTTTAATTAGCCCCAAGAGAGTTTAGAACGCGCTCTAGAAAGGCCGCTGTTCCAGATTTCGCTGTTACTGTGCTGCGTATTTCGCGCATGCATGGCTGGAATTTTTTTCTTTCTTGTCTTTTTTTCTTGCATTTCATCACTAATCATAATGTGGCCGTTACATCTAGGAATCGAACCCGCGTCCTCGCGCCTGTAGCCGCTCTATACCTCAGTCCCTAGGCCACTGCCGCGAGTCTCCGTGTACACCTGATTATCGCCACGAGATTTAATAATAATAATAATAATAATAATAATAATAATAATAATAATAATAATAATAATAATAATAATAATAATAATAATAATAATAACAGACATGGTGTCAATGTAATTGATATTGCCAGATTTTCCATACGCGTACATTCGCAACGAAACGTTATACTTGATTATTAGAAAATCCCCCCCCCCCCCCCACCCATTCGGATCACCGCACCTTTTTTTTTTCCTGCTTTCTTACTATGTGTCCTTGCTCGGTCTCATGACTGGTCAAAACACACCGATGACGAAAGTATCCCTTTCCGAAACACCACCGAGCGTCTATGTACAGTTTTACGACTTTTTCCACGTGCGTGCAACTCCCGTTCGGTGCATACCGCCCAGATATGCCTTTTCTTTTTTATGTTTACCTTCGCGTCCAGGCCCATCTGTGTCCACACACGCGGCTGAGGAACCGAGGGTGAGCGAGACAAGAGAATGAAAATAACGGCGCAGAGATGCCGCGGTGGTGGCCAGCGCGGGCATCTTTTTCGTCGCTCACATCTTCCCTCTCCCTCTCATCTCCTCCCCTCTTCTCTCCTTCGCGCGCTTTTCCTCGCGCCCCACTCTCTCCCTCTCTTCTCCAGATTCTCGGCAACCTCCTCTCCGGTTCTCACGCTGCCAGGGCAGGACCCGTGGCCGAGCGCCAGGCTTTCGCATCGACGCATCTGCGCCGCCGCCGCCGCCGCAGCCGTATAGTTCGCCGCCGCCGTCCGCGCGTCGACCATTCCCATACGCGCACACTGGCGGCATTCCTCCACTTCTTCCTCCTCTTGCCTGGCCATCCTCGTAACCACAAGCATCTCTTCTTCACTACTCCCCGACCTCTATCCTCCTCCCCCCATTACACCGTAGCACATCCAGTCGCCCTTCCACCCTGCTTTCGAAAGCTAAAGAAAAAACTTCCAGAACACTCTCCCGACTAATACCCTCGTGCGCGTCGTCGCATACGGGGCCCAAACACCCGACGACCGTGGCTTTTTTTTCTCTGTCAGCGTTCGTTGACTCTGCCGGCTATCCCGTCTGCGTTACACACAGGCTCCTTGGTCCGTGGCCGCCGGGGGGTCTAGTTCGAGGGGGGGGGGGAGGGGGGGGGGGTCGTCTCCCTCTATGCTATAGGCAGTACGGGCTAGTTCCTTTGGGTCTGCGACTTGGCGGGAGAGATCGCGACGGAGAATAATTAAGCGCCACAAACAAAGAAGTAAAACGAGGAAAAAGAACAACGTCAAGCCGCCGCGAGGATGAATAGTAATAAATGGGTAGCTAGGCAACCGGAGGAGACGGCGCCGTACATGCATCCGTGGTCGGAAGTAGAAGGGGTGGGGGGGGATGGGGGGGGGGGATGGGGGGGGGGGGGGGATGGGGGGTGGGTGGTAGGGTAGGTATATGAGGGTGGATGGGGGGCGGGGGGGGGGGGGGGATGTGACGAGTGTCACCCGATTAGGCCTCTCTTAATTCTTTTTTTCTCCCTCCGGAATATCGTCCCACGACGGGCGTACTCTCCTTCTTGGCTATCCAGACTTCCCAACGTGTTTCCTCTATTGATTTATATATATATATAATTTTTGTATTCGTATGTACCTTCACTAACGTTACGTCATCTTCATATATACGGGTATCTATTATATTTTTTTCTTAGGAGGCGGGGGGGGGGGGGGGTTGTCTTTGAGACAGCAGCTCTGGATACCCCCTCTCCCCCCTCCACAAGAAAAAAGAAATGTTATAAAGTGAATGTCGAAGGCAATTAAATAACCAAAAAGATGGGTGCGTACTATATCGCACGCGAGCCGCTGCGGGCAAACGCCGCCCTGCGAGTAGCGCGCGCTATATGGTCACCACGTGTGGTGTGGTACGTGGCGGTTCTCTGCATCCTCCAAAGCGGTAGAGAAGGCACACTCCGCAACCCCCCCCCCCCCCCACTCTCGCCCCCCCCCCTTTACTTCTTCCGTTTCAGCTCCCCCCCCCCCCTTTTTTTTTCCCCGATCAAGCCTAGGAACCCCCCCGAACTCGGTTGACTCCCACCGTCATCTGAAGCTCCCCCCGCTTTGGCCGCCAATTTGTTTTATAGCGAGCCGAGTGTACCCCCCGTAACCCCGTGAAGGAATATATATACATATATCTATACCATCGCATCTCGGGTTTTCCCTCCACTCCCGCGCTGTACCAAACATATGCGCTCCTCCTATATCCTCTCCTTAGTTACTACTATGTGACGATGATGTACGTCACTCTTTCGTCTCCAGGAGTCGAGAGGCTGAAGCGCATTCCTTGCCAAGCTCGCGTCGGCCTTTGATTTATTTTCGTCATTTTTTTCCCCCCCTTTCCACTCCTTCGTGTAGTGTTCACTGCCGTCCCAGCCGCGTCGCCGACCGTGGGTTCGCATCGCTGCTGCGTTTTATTTTTATTGTCTTTTTTTTTAATGTTTTAGCGACTTTCCCGGTCCCGTTTTTCTTGAACGCTTGTCCTCCGCCGTTCCAGCGATTTGAGAGATAGTGACGCGGGCATCTACGTCGCATGACACGGGGTTACGCGAACAAGCAGAAGGGGTCGACGACTCTTTGAGGCTACTAAAGAAGGCGGTGGTGAAGTGACGGTATTGTATAACCGTTCTCGTTTTACTTTTTTTGGTGACGTCAGCTGCGCATGAGGGCACTTTCTCAGTATGTTTTGAGGGCCCAGCGACGCCCCTGGGCCCAGCGACGAAACTAAAGCAGTCTACATTAGCACAGACCTCAGTCCACATTAGCACTGGTCTGTACCGCTGTCCAAACTGAGGATAATTGTGTCAGATGCGTTACCCAAAGGAGAAAGTCTTATTGTGCGCGAAACTTGTTTTGCATAAGATCGAGAACGCACGAAACAAACGCAGCGTTGTTTTCACACATCTACTGCTAACACATTGCCATATGTCACCGCATTCCTCGTCGTCATCATCATACCGACGCAGTGGCGTAGCCGGGGGTGGCACACCGGGTACGTGCCCCCCCCCCCCCCCCCGAAATTTTTTTTCGCCATGGCATGCAGAGCGAAAAATGGCCATTTCAGGGAGGTGCCCTCCCCGAAATCAAGGAGGTGCCCCCGAAAAAAAGTTTCTGGCTACGCCCCTGTACCGACGAGATCTAGGCATAGCGCACAACCCGCCATTTTGTTTGGAACAGCAAAGTATAGCCTACATCGTACTAGTCCCCGATGCTGACTTCGCGAAGCTGTCTATTTTCTTGGCTGCGTAATAATGCGAAGCTAATGTCCAAACAAGATGGCGGCCGTGCGGAATGCTTGAATCTCGCCTTGTATGGCCGTCTGCCATCGAGTAGACCCTTTTTTACGCGCGTAATGTATACGCTATACGTTCAGTTTTTCATGTATTCAAACACTAAAACCGTTAAAGAAATGACAGCTATCTTTGTTTTCCTTAGCTTTCGCTTGTCGACGTAGGTGGCGTCCACGTCGCGCGTATGTCATCCAGATGCTTTACATGGCGCGGATGACCAGGGGTATGGTGGGCACCATACGAGGGGTGCTATTCTGGCAAATTCCGCCGTGTTGTCACGTTCCTTCGTGGTCAATTCTGATTGTCCCAGGGGGCTGCTACTGGCCTCTATGATTGGCGTAAAATGCCCCCATTACGAAATTTGACAATATGGCTGCATTTGACAGCGTCCGGGATAGCACCTCAGGGCCGCACGCTGTCTTCTGAGCTGTCAGCGTAGATTGCCTACGATGTTGGGCCAGATTTGAAACACAACCATATTATAGCCCCTTCAGGCGCGAATTATTATGCACTGTCGGCAAATGGATCAAATTCTCATAGCATAATTCAAAGGCACTCAATATTACAGTAGAATGGAAAGTTGGACTACTGGAATACTTGCATGATTGATGCAGGGCTAAAGAGGAAGACGTAAAAACCCTGTGCACTCTGGTTTTTACTATTCCTCCTTAGCGCTTCATCAATCGTGCACCCAATATCACTGTCCAAGAAGGAATATAAAGGAATGCGTTGTTTTGTCAGGGTCTCAGTATTAATTTCAATTAGCATAAAATTAAATATTTAATTATTCTGTAGCCGGTTATGTTCCATTTCTACGCTAGAAAAATAAAACCATAGGCTCAAAATGCGTACGCAATTAGTCTTTGCTTGTATTCGTTTCAAGAATAGACAAATAATACTTTTGAGGTTGATCCTCGAACGCGGTACCTCTAACGACCCGTCGAACATCGTAGTGCATTTACCAAAGTGATTGTTTACAGTCGTATGCAGCACCTTAAGGTTAGGTCAAAACATACTGACAATGCTGAAGGTTCAAATAATCCAATGAACAATTTATTTTCGTCTCTCTTGGCCACAAGTCGGCAGAAATAGCGGAAACAAGTTGTGTACACAATCGTAGCCACCGCTGCTGAAGGGGATAGGTGAGTCTGTTCTCATTCTGGAGCACAGGTGTCGCCCCCAAGCGCCGAAAACGCCTTTGGAGTACCGTATGACGGGTGCCCACGCTAAACGCTGGCTGCACCGCAGACAGTTCTGTTTACGCTCTCGGGTTCTGAAGCCTTTCCGGCAACAGTCAACATTTTTTTGGCGGCCGGCCACCGTTTGCGCATTGGGAAGTATACACAGTGTACCCGCACCGGCTTCGCCAATTAGTCAAGTAACGTTCGGTTTCGCTTTTTGGCACCGTTTAGGCCTAGCGAGGAGGAGGATGCGGCACCTGAGGGTGAAGTGACAAAAGACGACGTCGCCAGGCTCTGTGTGTCAACAATAAGGAAGTAACTAGTACTCATCGGAAAGTACCCGCAGCAAAAAGTGTACTAGTTAAAGCAAAAACATGAGGAAGTGGCAGGAAACAAAGAAAGAATAACGGAAGTATACGAGCAGACGCTATGGTTACCTGGTCGGTGCAGCAGACGACGAAGCGTCTTGCAGCACGCTTCTGCTTCGGGTGCCAAGCAGACGACACGGCAAAAGAAAGAGAAAAACAAATGCAGACGACAAAAGAACAAACCCTTGAAGCTAGGTCCAACAGGAAACAAGAAATACCATACACAAAAATGACGAGAACAAGGTAAGAAGAGGTGGAGGGGCTGGACAGGGGGGGGGGGGGTTACAGAAGAGCAAACACGCCTTGAAGAGTCGAGCAAAGCACCGCGGTTTTGCTGGCCGCCATCCAGAAGAATGTGTTTTTGAAGAAGGCCGCTGGAGTCCTCGCGCTCCAGACATAGGTGTACACCAACCGAAGCCGCTCCTCCCTATGGGTTTTCTTGCGTGTTTTCTGGAAGGTTCTTTTTGGTTTTTAGGATTTGACCCACGACGACCTCAACGTTGTAGAAAGGGAGGGGGGGGGGGGTGCAAGGCGACATGCAGAAAGGTGAGCTATCGGTTGCTGCTTGGCCGGTAGCACGCTTAAAGTCCTCGTCACAGCGTCGGCAGCCAAGCGTCGTACCGCCTTCTTGACTCCTGGAGGCCCCCCTCGTCTTATACGCCGATGCCTCCACGGCCTTGCGATCTTGGCAGGGAAGGTTCCTCTCTCGCATGACTTGGGCGCTATGGGCCGTTTCTTTGCTGTCTTTTTTTTTATTATTATTTCCTACTGGGCTTGCGGACCGACTTGCTAGGGGAGATCGCTGGACCAGGCATACGATGTTTGCCCAAGCTCTGCAAATGTCGGACCGCGTGTGTGTAGACCGAGGGATGAAAGCCGGAATTTCCTTACCCAGTCCACCAATAAGAGAGAAAGAATTGTAATGGCACGTTCTTTTCTGTTTTTGCAGGGGAGAGGAGGGAAAGGTAGTGAAGGGGCGGGGTGGCTGCGCACTGGCACGTCCGTCGCCAAAAATCGCGGATTACACGTACTTCCGTCGTAACGAAAACTCTATCAAAGAGCTAGGCGTTAGAAACTACAGATGTTCAGGAAAACGTAGAGGTTGAAATAATAAGTTCAACTACAAATATCGTTGGAGCCAACGTTCGGAGTAGGTGACATGCCAGGGAAAAGGCAAATCTCCCGAAGAAACCTAGTGCACCGAATAACCTCTGTCCCATTAGCGCCTAGAAAAAGAAAAGCAACATTACTTATATCTCCTGAAGATGACAACTATTTTTGTGGAAACTTCAGCCGCAGCGACGATGCATGTTTGACTATTTCTCATTATTACAAGCTTACATGTTCTTTCGGACTTCTCTCCGGTTTGGCTATCGTTTGTGTTGTCTTCAAGGTCGGTTTTCTCACTCACTCACTCACTCACTCACTCACTCACTCACTCACTCACTCACTCACTCACTCACTCACTCACTCACTCACTCACTCACTCACTCACTCACTCACTCACTCACTCACTCACTCACTCACTCACTCACTCACTCACTCGCGCACGCACGCACGCGCGATAGGCCTTTAATGACAAAAGGCGCTAGCGGAAAACCTCTTCATTATGAAGCTCGCCTCTATAATGGCCCACAAGCCTACAGCGTCATGTTCACCCCTCCTGCCCTGAGACGTCACACCCGACAAAAGCGAAATGGTCTGTGACGCGCTCGCGAGGTCCCTTCGAAACGCGACTCCCGCACTTTTAACGCTTCTGTCGAGCGTGCGGAATTGCGTCACTCCACGGACTCGCACCCTCGCACCTCTCAAGAAGTCGCGCGCGCCGTGCGAGAGCACTCTGTCACCCAGGGGGCCGGCGATGGCGTTGTCGCGACTCGAGCTCTGCAAAGGTTCGTACACCCTTAGCACACAACCCCCTCCACGTCCCCTGCCCAGCACCGCCAGCCCGCCAAAACAGAGCGGAAGTGACATCAATTGACCTTTCGGGGATGGCGTCCAGCAGTCGTGTGCAGCCATTTTTCTCAAGCCATGGCTAGGGAAGACGGCTACGGACCGAAGAGCTGAAGGACACAGATGAGGACCCGTGGTGTAAATGTTCTTGGAATAGGAGTGGAGGGTAGAGGGGGGGGGGGGGGGAGTCCGTTCAAGGGGCGGGGGGGGCAGTTATGGGGGGCGGTCATTGAGGGGGGGGGGGATGTGGTATAAATGTTTGGAGGTTGAAGAGGACTTCTCGGAGGGGGGAGGGAGGAGATGAGGCATGAGGGACGAGGGTACATATGATCGGAGGCTGAAGGGGACATCACGGGGGGGGGGCAGGGAGGGGGGGGGGGCAGAGTCTTCGAGAAGAGTCATCTTTGTAGTCACTTTTCCTCGTTACGCGAAGAAACCGAACAGCCTCCTCGTCGTATACGTCATCGTTCGGGCGACCCCTTTTACCAGGACACGTGGAGTTCGAGCAGCCGGAAGAACACGGTGGAAACTCGCCGGAAAAAGACCGTTTGTCTCCGCGGTGCCCGGAGTGTAAGACTCTTCTGACAACGAACCCACGGTCCTTGGGCCCTCTACTCACAGTGAGAAAGAGAGAGAGAGAGAAAGAAAGAGCGGAAGACTCCACTGGAACGTCAGGTTCGTTGCCGAAGAAAAACGAACCGCTCCAAGCAAGCGCGTTGTTGAAAAAAAAAAAAGGATAGAGAGAGAGAGAGAGAAAAAAAAATGGACGCGCTTTCCAGGAAGGAATGTTTGTCCTCAAACTCTGGACACCTTTGCGCGGGGCCTCCGGCTGACAACGAACCCGCGACCTCACTGCTCAGAAACTGAGCGACAAACAGTATTTGTGTGTACATTCTGAAAGGCATCCCGGAGGACTTTCCCAACTTTCGAAAATGAGTGGTAGAGAGTGTTGGGGGGAGGGAGGGGAGGAGGGTTAAGGGGGGTTCTTGTGGCGGGTGTGAGGGGGGGGTTTCGGCACTTAAACAAGGCTCGGAGACAGAAAGAGAGTACGCGTGTGTTTCTGTGTACGTTCTGAAAGGTATCCCGGAGGACTTACGCAACTTTCGAAAAATGAAGGGCGGAGAAAGACGTGAGGAGAGGGGGGGGGGGCTAAGGGGGGGTGTGTGGGGGAAGGTGGGGGGGGGTGAGGGGGGGTGTCCTCACTTAAACGAGGTTCGGAAACGAGGAGAGTTGGGCTCTTCGAAGAGCGAGGTAATAAGCTTCTGGCTGCCTGTGCTGTCGTCTTCTTTTGCCGGTCCCTGCGTGCGACGACTGATCTATCGGCGTCTCGTTATTCGAACGACTTTGCGCCCGCGGAAACTGGCGTCGCGCCAGCTCGCGGCGTCGCCTTTCCAAAGGGCCCGCCGTTCGCGCTGGCTCTTCCCAGCTTCGGGGCGTGGATGGGGGTGAGCGCTTGCGAGCCAGTGCACGTCCGCTTGTGTCATGGCGCTGCGACCGCGACGGGCATGACCCCTTAACTACAACAAAAGTGTGTGTGTGTGTGTGTGTGTGTGTGTGTGTGCGTGCGTGCGTGCGTGCGTACGTGTGCATGTATGTATGTATGTATGTATGTATGTATGTATGTATGTATGTATGTATGTATGTATGTATGTATGTATGTATGTATGTATGTATGTATGTATGTATGTATGTATGTATGTATGTATGTATGTATGTATGTGTGTTTGTGTGTGTTTGTATGTATGTCTGTGTATGTGTGTGTGTGTGTGTGTGTGTGCGTGCGCGCGCGCGTGTGTGTGTGTGCACGTGCGTATGTGTGTGTGTGTATGTGCGTGCGGTCGTGCGTGCGTGCGTTAGATGTTGGATGCGTGCCTCAGTTTATTAACGAACAGAGAAAAGTGACAACAGCCCACACCCAGAAACCGTAATTCTCGGTGGACCCTTTCTTTCTTGCCTTACCGGTCACAAACTCTTCTTCATCTCTTTCATTCTTTTACACCCCCCTTTTCCCCTTCCCAAGTACAGGGTAGCAAACCGGAGTCCTCCTCTGGTAAACCTCCCTGTCTTTCCTTTATCTTTCTCTCTCGGTGGACCCTCGTCTGAGCAACAATGTCGACAGTTGGTCGAATTGATTCATTATTGTAGATGAGTTAGTTCCAGATTCGTCCTTCCGACTTCTTTTTCGGTGTCCGCTATTACTTGCTAGTTTTCTGATCTACGACCTCGCCACAGCCTTCCCATACTCAAGCGTTCCGTATGCCACTGCTATAATTCCATGGGTTTGCTTATGGAATCCACATAGAGTCCATATATTTTCCGGTAACCGCCACGGTGGTCTGGTGGTTATGGTGCTCGACTGCTGACTCGCAGGTCGCCGGATGGAATCCCGGTCGCGGCGGCGGCATGTTCGGTGGAGGCGAGTATGCTTGAGTTCCGTGCACTTAGGTTTAGGTGCACGTTAAAGAACGCCACGTGGTCGGAGGGGGGGGGGGGGACCTTTTGATCTGTAGTGGGGGCCGGGCAGCAAGGTCTGGTCGAGTGTCACTTTGTGCTCTGCATGCCATGGCAAAACAAAATTTCGGGGGAGGGGGGGGGGGGGGGGGGGGCACGTGCTCGATGTGCCACCCCCTGGCTACGCCACTGCCAGTTATGCCAAACTCGTTAACATTCCTGCCTTTCCTCTCTTTCTCTTGTTTTCCTTCCTTGCTACTATGTGCCGTGTTGGTTGTCATGACAACCGCGAGCCCCCACGGTGGTCGAGTGCTTGTGGTGCTCGACTGCTGACCAGAAGGTCGCGGGATCGAATCCTGGCTGTGTGGGCGGCATTTTGACGGGGGGAAAAATGCTAGGAGTTCGTTTGCTTAGATATAGGTTAACGTTAAAACATCCCAGGTGGTCGAAATTTCCGGAGCCCTCCACTACGGCGTCTCTCATAATCATATCGTGGTTTAGGGATTTTAAACCTTAACAACCATTATTATCCCCGAAGGCAAAATTTTCGGAGCACGAGATTCCTTGAAAAGGTCGTAAAAGAAAGATCTCGTCGCTAAAATGAGTGGCAAGATATATTATCTCTCGCAGAAATGAAAAAAAAAGCAAAAGTTTAGTGTTTACAACATCTCACATACATGCGTTACCGTGGCGTTAACACTTGCACGCTTGAATGTAACTGGTCCAGCTAGAAAGTTTAAGACGTGACAAACAAAATTTTCGCTTTATTCTATTTGCAAAATTTTCGCGCTCCGAAAACGCTTCTGAGGTCGGCCGCAAGTGCGAGCGATGATTTGTCTTAGCCCTTAAAAAGCACAAAACTAAACAAAAAAAAAATTAAAAATTAACAAAGAGAGAGATTTAAAAAGCCGGAACGACCAAACCGCGACGACCGTCAAGCGGAGCGCGCGTAAGTTCAAAAAACAAGGAAATGAAGAGAGCAAATCTCGTGCAAACCGCGGCCTAGGGATGCGCTGTCGACTGCAGCTGCATTTTACAAGATATATTACTGGCCTCCTCACCCTATCCCCGTTTGCACTCTCCCTCAACGCTCCTCGCGTTCCACCGTTCCACGCGAAAGCATCACCCTCGCCACCCCCCTGAAGCTCTGTGATCTTTATTTCTCTCTCTGTTTCTTTCATTTATTTATTTTTCAGACAGGTATACAGCGTCGCTTTAAAGTGAGACCGTAGCGCGCGGCGGCGTTTATGTACCGTTTTGAATAAAATAGCAGTCATTCGTGCGGTTGTGGAAAACTTAGCGGCTCTGCTGAAACAAACAAACAAACACTGGGCAGAGGTTGAGAGATGAGTTTTTGACTCACCTAACTGTTTCTCTCCGTTCTGCTGTGAAGGCCTCGTTTTGTTTGTTGCTCCTTCGTTGCGGGGATGTGTTTACGTTTCGCGCGCGCACTTCGCGCCCGCTGAACGAATTTTTCGTTTTTTCTTCTTTTTTTTTCTTTTTTTTTTAAGAAGCGTGCCTTGCCGTGCGAGCTACCGAGACGGGCTGGGATTTGGGGGGAAGTCACGATTATGTGTGTGGTGTGCTTTAGAGTTGAGACTTTAAGTATTTCTTAGGGCGACGCAGCTGATATACAGAACCAGTAGCGTAGCCAGAGAGAGAGCGAGATAGATAGATAGATAGATAGATAGATAGATAGATAGATAGATAGATAGATAGATAGATAGATAGATAGATAGATAGATAGATAGATAGATAGATAGATAGATAGATAGATAGATAGATAGATAGATAGATAGATAGATAGATAGATAGATAGATAGATAGATAGATAGATAGATAGATAGATTTATACGTTCTCGTCGAGCGATGATCCCTAGAGCGAAATACGGCAGGCGAATGAAGTGAGACAAAAAAAGCACGCGACCCTTCGTCAGTGATGGCGAGGATCACATGCTTGGAAGTGGTACAAAAGGAAGTGGTACGAAAACCCACGTGACGCTCATCATTGACGGCGTCACGCTGTGACGTCATCGATGCGATGAATCACGTCGTCATGTGAGTTCATTATGATGTCACGTATAGTCACCAATTCACGACGCTTATCTCAATGTCACACGATGCGTCCTCGCTCGACGTTGCATGATCATGAGTTTACGTCATCGCTTGTTGTGACGTTGCGTCATCGCTTGTTGAAAGGTGCGCCGATCTCGGAGGTCGTGTTGGCACCGCGTAAGGTGCAGAAAGCAGTGCAATCGGTTCAGAACAGGAAGGTAATTTGATGCTTGTCTTTAGGACTGCGGCTTGTTATGTCTTTGCAGGAAGCCTGGTGGCGGATTGTCTTTAACTTAATGCATTACCAAGTGTGCAACAAGCCACCGCCTTCAAGTGTTGCGTAGAGTGTAACACGCTGCCGTTTACTTCTTCATAAACATCGGCCTATGCTCGTTATCGTATTAGCTGATTATAAACGGTTCGTCACATACTCTTGAAGAGTCAAGGATCTGTATACCAATTCGCCTGTTGTACTCCAGAGACATGGAAGCCTTCTTAGGCTGATACAAGTAGGCTTCTTTCTTTCGTCTTCTCAGACACATCAAGTAAGTAACACGTGTCAGCTGGGACAAAAAAAAAAAACTACTCAAAAAGATGTCGAAAGGTCACGTCCCAAGGGCAAGTGCAAGTCCCACGCTCATCATTCGCGGGGAATATAATTGCCACCGCCACCGACGTGTACTTCAAAGGCTTCCCCGTTTCCAATTTAATAAAGAGACACGCAGTGATTCTTCTTAATCACTTTATGCCGTGTGTCACGGTCATACACCTCAACGTCTATATATATATATATATATATATATATATATATATATATATATATATATATATATATATATATATATATATATATATATATATATATATATATATATATATACACGCCCCCCATGCCGCACGGTGGTATACAGAACAACATCAACCATAGATACACATTTCGACTCGCTCATCTCTCTAGATTTCCACGATATATGGCGCCCGGACTGCGCTTGCCTTCGTACGACGCGGCTTCTTTACGTCAAAGTGCCAGCGATTTCTGTATATACTGTATTCCCTAACACCGCAAAGACTGCGACGCGTGAGCGTCGCGATGAGGAAGATTCGATTGGGGGGTGGAGATGGGCTGCCCTTCTTATTAGCCTTTCGCACGCCTTCTCAATGCGTCGGGCGTGTAATAGGCGATGCGCCCTATCATCGACAAGACCTGTGGCGGTGTGCTCCGTCCCTTTTCCTTTAGCGTTCGGTTCAAGAGGGAGACCGCGCTGGAGTCGACGGAGTTTGATTGATACGTCGTTAATCTTTTACCATGACTCCCCTCTCTTCTTCTTCATCTTCTTCTTATAGTTGTTGTTCTAACGTGCGGGCGCGTCTTTGACGAGGATTGCGGCATATGGGTGTATACACACGCTGTGTATACCTATATAGATAGACGCTTTGGGCCAATAGACACGGCTTCGGGCACGGCTTCCGGTGTGGTGTCGGCGGCTCGCCGTTAAGGAACCCCCAGCGCGCGGCGTCGCTGTCTCTTGCCGCCACACGCAGAAGCGGGAGACACCCTGGGAAACATCTGTCAACTTGGAAATTGAGCTCCATTACGGGATGACGCCGTTTCAATTTGTGTTTCTATCGTGTGTGTTTGTGCGTGTTTTCTGTGCAGTACGTATCGGCGACAGCCCCAATATGTACGAAAGTGTCGATGGTCTTCGATGTACTGATTCGTGTTAGCGTTCGTTGTGGTGGTTTTTTTTTTTTACCTTTATGGTTCAAACTGTATACTAAGTGTGCTGTTCGATGTGCTGGTTCATATTGGCGTTTCTTTGTGTGTGTGTGTGTGTGTGTGTGTTTGTGTGTGCATGCGTGTGTGCGTGCGTGCGTGCGTGTATTACGTACATCCATACACGTTTTAGGCCTGCTGGTCTGTCCAACGCTCTTCGGCGCGCGATGACAGGCGGCGTCACGAGAGCGTGTCGTTCGTGATTGGAAGATGCGCTCGATGAGTGACGGTATAGCAATAAGGACATCATCTGGTATCCTGCGTTTTCTTTTCTGTGCAAATGTTCATGTTTTGTTTGTTTTTCACGTGTGCGGTGCCTTTCATTTGTGGGACGAACCTTTGCGCGGTGTGTACGGGTGTACAGAGTGGGCGCGTTTGTTGTGTGACTGCAGCGTTGGCCATTGGTGGCGATCGGGGTGTGCGGCGTCGCTAATTGGATGAAGGCAGAAACGGGCGATACGTCATATGTCCTGTATAGAGGTGGCGGTGCACGTGATTCGTCGATACCTGGAAACACCTTCTCTTAGTGAAGCCGCTTGTTATTTCGGTCTATGGCGAATTTGAATTGGCCCGTTATTGGGAAGGGAAGTTGCGGTGTATCAGGCTCGTTTGCTCCTGATGACATCTGGTGATGGCGATCGATTGTCTTATTTCTTTACTTGCCTACAATGTTTGTCTGTGTGCGGCTTCTTTCATTTTTTTAAAAAAAATTTTTATTACTATGTTTTTCAAGCGATCGCGTCGTTGCGTTGTAACGGATAGTTCCGTTGGTTGAATTTATTTATTTGTTATAGTTTACGATTCAATCTGGCACAGAAACGCGATTAATGAGTTCGGCACATAGTGTGCCGCCTAGAGGCTACAATTTCGCAATTGTTGCCCGACCTGATTCGTTCACAAGCGGGATGTTTTTAGAACGAAGCTCGGAGACTTGGGGAGCTATGAGCTTGTAGATGTACGGTCACACCTAGCGGTGAGTTGATTTCGATTTTATTGCGATAGCAATTATATGGAGAGTCTCGGCGGGGTTTTGCCGTTGCCGTCGCCGTCATGTAGCGTATATTTTTTCTTTACGAGCACTTATTCGTCTCTTGAAGATTGTCAATCACAAGAATGTCTTGGTCCATTCCAGAGTTTCCAGTTTCGTTTATAATAAGCCTACTTGGGCTTCTTTTTTCGCCGAGTCACTTGTTGAATTTTCCAGTCTCTTGTCGCGATTTTTGGCTTATTTGCATTTTCCCAGCAAATATAGGTTATTTTAGTGATCACCACGTTCACAAATAGTGCGTTTGTCGATGATTTCGAGTAGCTAAGTGTTCAAGTCAAATATTCGTTGGGGTTAATTAACAAGTAACGTTAATCGTGTACTGGCAAAAATTCATCCAACCGAATGGAGACTATACCCTGGAGACAATGTTGACAAGTAGATATATGCTTTCGTTTATTGTTGCGCCTAATTTCGCTGTACAAAATAATTACAGGGATTTTTTCAACTTGTCCTCGTATTTAAATGATATTTCTTTACTATGATTAAATATCTGTGAAGAACGACAAAATTCATTAAATTCCCGCTTCGTTAAAGCATCTTCGCGAGAGACGCGGCGCTTGTTTTGGGCTTATTATGTGAGGAGAACTTTAGGGGGCCGTGTTGTCGTGTGCTGTGATCGTATGCTGTCGTTGTCGCTTGGCGTAACGCACGCAAAACCACATATATCATAGCCATCTGTATATTGAGCGCGCGCTCGCGCCACAGAGAAGTATTCCTCTTGTTCTTCGAGCGCCTTGATGGTGATATTAACGCAGACAAAGCTACATAAAGCATAGCCAACTGTCCCATATTGAGCGAAGCTTTCGCCGGGCTGGCCGTACGACAAGGTGGTCTCCATCATCTCAGTGCATACTATGTAACAAGGAGAAAAAAAAAAAGTCTCTCTCGCTCGTAACATTTATCCAACCGAATTCCATAGAAGGCTCACATCCGTAGCTCCTTCATTTGTTTATGTTTTTCATCTCTAATAACACATACCGTGCATAGACATCCCCAAGGTTGCTCCCGCGCCGAGTCTTAATTGCGCGCGACGAATGTCCCGTGATTGTTGATCATAATCACGTGCAATATACCTCAGCCCTATATATAAAACGAAATCGTGTATGAATAACCCCGAAAGAAACAACGCAAAATAACTTCGTTGTATCTCGAACACCTTCCATTATTTCGTTGGTCCCGCCTTGTGAGCGAAGGATCGGATGCCGAATAATTGCTGCCTAGAAATGGCCCGCCGTGAACTGTATGGCACCTACGAGTGCATATGTACTTCAGCACGCCTTCTCGTCTATTTTTTTTCCTGACGTCCTCACAATTTTCCCATTGTTCACAACAGGGGCGGTGGTGTAGAGACTTTGAACAAAGACGCGTTCTACGCGTATAGACGAAGAAACAACAAAAATAATTAGCAGCCGACGCCGTGTGTTTGACTGACGAGCACAGCGTTGATTGACAAGAAAACGAGCTGTGCTTCATGCGTAGCTTTGTGCCTTACCGACCGTTTGCCGGGTGGCCTGAGGTATACGTCGTTCTCTGCCACGTGTGCTCTTTGGCTCTTCGCGGCATTGCCTTGGAGAGGATACAGAGTATATGAAACCTTGCGAGATGTACCGGTAGGAAAGAAAAAAAATGATGAATTTTCCTGGGACGTGGGATCGTTTTGAGTGAGTGTATCCCTAGGCTCTTCGCATTTAGGGTGTACACTCCTGGAATTCTGTTTTTTTTTTTTTTTTTCTGGCTCGAGCAGAGAGGCGGTTCATGCCAGCAAAGGTCGTGGGACCCGGATCGGAGGTCGCGCGTTCGACTTCATAGATAATTGGCGCGAATGAGACCGCAACGAGGAACGAATGAACAACTCTATGATAGGATTGCATTGTGTGATCCTCGCGTGATTGTTGCTAAGGGCAGCAGTTTCTATCTATCGTGTGACAGCCGTAACCTTGAAGAAAATATTCATCTGCATCCGAAGAAGCATTCCATTGAAGGTAGCGAGAAGTGATTATATAGATATATCTTCCGTAGCGCTTTTAAAACGAACATTTGTATGTGTTGGTGAAACCAAGATATGTCTGTCTATATTGACAGGCAGACAGAGAACTTTATCTAGCTCCTGAGGTAACGCTACCGCCCTAGGCGGTAGAGCAGCGGGCCGCTCCCTCGTCGGGACTAAAGTCCAGTGACTTTAGTCCCACGTCCCGACTAACTTAGTCCAGTGACTTTAGTCGGGACGGGCAGGCCGAGCTTCACCGCATCGTGTCGGGCCCTCTGGACGGCCCTGAGTTGACGCAGAAGGTCTGAGTTCCTGCGCGCTGAGCTCCGTACCTCTTCGGCCTTGTGTTGAGAACATTGTAATTAGGAGTACTGCCAGAGGATGTGATCTAACGTACAAGCTCTGCCACAGTGTGAGCATGTTCGGATCAAGGCCTTTAATGAACCGGCTGTGAGAATAAAGACTAGGTATACGACCGTCCTATCTACGCGAAAAATTCCAGCTCCTCAGAAATGGGGTGAATCCCACTACTTTCCACTGGTCTATATACTAAAAATGAAGAAGGCAACAGATTGGCGGCAAATACCCATTAATATCTCTGAACTGGCGTAACCGCTAATTGAGGAAGACCTGAAGGAACCATCGGGATTAAACCGGTGATGCAGGTAGTGCGCCGTCTCTTCGCCAACGTAAACGTTTTCTTCAAAAACCGAGATGTAGGCTTAGCCCGGGAACAGTTTTGTCTGTTTCCTTTTGCCTCATCTTAGTGGCATGTAACATTGTGGCATGTAACATGTAATAGTGGCATGTAACATGTAATAGTGGCATGTAACATCTTAGCGGCATTGCATGTGACATCTTAATGGCATGTAACATTGTTCATGCGCACATGGCAGAATAAACAGCTTTATAAACACCGATGCCGCACGTTTCAGCTTCGATGGTTAACCATCCGTACGGAATGCTTGGGCGGTGATTTTGTAAGAGCTACCTTAATACAGATCGGTTTCGTTTAAGTTCGTTCTATTGGCTGAGTGCGTGCATCCAAGGTTGTAGGTTCGAGACGCGTACGCAGTGGTGTCACTTAGGTAATGATGGGGCTGGTGTATGTCTTCGTGCACCTTTGCAACCTGCTTTTTGAATTAGTGGTGTGTGCCCCATTTACAACCGAATAGAGCTAGTGTATGTACGCGCATACTACCACCACTGGCTAACTGTCGCTTAACGTTGGATGCTGTTGGCTAAATACGACCAACTGTTGGCTCTCTATCTATATCTGATCGTACGCTGCCGAAATACACGCTTGCCACTATTTCAGCAAATGATGAATCGATCTAATTAAACCCTTCAAAACTGTCGCGATTGGTAAGAGAGCAGGGGAACGGAGGCAAGCCTATACAATGTATACACCGACGCAACACTTCAAATATTTAAACAGTCCGCCGCGGTAATACAGCGCTTGCGGCGCTCGGCTCCTGATCCGGATGTCCCGGGTTCGATCCCGGTCGCGGCGGTCGCTTTTCGATGGAGGTGAACTGCCATAGAGACCCGCGTACTTTGCAATGTATAGTGTATACGCCTAAGAACACCAGATGGCTGAAATTTCCTTAGCCCTAATGCACTATACGGCGTCTCTCATAATCATATCGTGGTTTTGGGTGCGTAAAAACCCGGATATCATTTAGGCGAAACTTTTAGATGCATCATCAAACGCGAAAATTGACCGTCTACGTCAACACGAGTGATAAAAAAAGAATCACGTGATCACGTCACGCATCGCCAGATTAATGACGTTATCATGAATGACGTACACTATGACGTCGTACAACATGACGTCACACGATGATGTCATCACATGACATTGCTGTTTGGTCAGATGTGGACCGATCACGGAGGCAGTGCAAAGCCAGGGGACACGCAGAAAGCTTCCTATGCCTTCGATCTTGGAGGCAATGGAAAACCATTTTAGGTGCAGAAAGCTTTCGGAAAGTGGCGTGGAGCAGGAACGATACATCGACTGCAGTGGCGTAAATCGAGAAAAATCACAAGGCGGGGGGGGGGGGGGGGGGGGACGCACACCTTGCCACGGCGGCCATTTTGTTTATGTAAATGTTTGGTTTAGTCTTATTCGTATAAACGTTAATATCGTACCTTGAAATCGAATTAAAAAATGAACATGAGATTCCAACTCGCGTATATTTCGGTGTTCTGTTGGGTCTTCTCTGAAACCGATCAAGCGGCAGTTGCGATTTTCAGTAATTTCTCACAGCTGACGGGTATTTAACACCGGTACACACTAAAAGAAAATCGGCCATTAAAAATGTCGAAAGCGCTATACCTAACTGTCATGACATTCAGACATATGATGCTTGAAAGATAAATTTCAAGGGGGTTCACATGAAAGGGGTGTCCCCCTAGCCTGAGCACAGAGGGGGGGGGGGGGGGGGTTCAGAACCCTCCTGACACCCCCCCCCCCCCCCCCGCTTTCATAATTTACGCCACTGATCGACTGAGAAAAAAAATCCACCCATATCCACGAAGTTAATGCTGATGATGGGGCGAAGCAGTGTGCATCGGATAATGAATCGTGGCCTTCTATTTCTGGTTAACAGCCTTTTATTTTGTTCTTGTTAACCTTCATGGATTCATGGATGGTTAAGTGTCGCTGTTTTTACGGTGTTGTGGCCTTTTATTTTGTTTGTTCTGGTTAACAGCCTTTCGATAGCCTTTTTGTTGTTCACAGTTGTATCGATTTGTTCACATGCACCTGTGCTACATCTGCTGTAGACGCCGGACGACGGTTTACGGACATTGTGGGGTCTTAAGGTGCTTCGCCCCTAAAAGATGGACTTCGCCTTCGAGCCATCTTAGGTGAATGCATAAGGCATCCTGTCTGTTTTTATTATCATCATTACTTCAAATATTCAATACGGAAGCGGAAGAAATTTTTTTTCAATTTGTGCTTAAACGTATACAGTGTCCTCCGGAGTACGCCGCTCCTATACGCAGGATGCGCTGTGTTTTCACGGTCCACGTATCGGCCAGTTTCTTCTTGCTTCCATTTCCAGACTGCACGCCCGAGATCTTCGCGCACGCACTTAACTATTCCGCGTTATCCATAGCGCACGCGCGCCGAATGTCGATGGCGTGGAACGGGTTAGAGGCCGCATCCACATCTTATTCTTCCTCTTCTTTCTCCTCTAAAGGCCTATCTATGGAGTATACATAGTGTCTCTTTTTTTTTCCAGTCCTACTCGCGGAGATTTACATAGAGAGATAGGGCGTATCTACATACCAGCTGCGAGTCCGAACCGAAATGAAAAATAGAGCGATAAACTGAGCTGACCGCTTCGGGTTTCTTGATCTGCTTCTTTGCCCCCCCCCCCCTCTCGTCAGAGGCTTTATACAGTATTTAAATACTAAGTGTTTTGTTTACGGGTGTCTTTTTTTTTTGTTGTTGTTGTTTTTTTTACAGAAGAGATGTCCGCGGCGATTATGTAGCAAAGTCGCGTTTGCGAGGACTTGAGGTATATAAAGATTTGGTGCAGACAAGGCAGGGACCATAAAATGGCTGGCTGGTCACAGCGCCGCTTACGCGGTTGCGGTCACTACGTGCATTACCTGTGGTTGCCGAGGTGGGGAGGGGGGGAGGGTGGCACTCTTTCGGTTATCGCCGCGTAGCGTCTCGCTGTCGTAAACTCTATTTTTCTGTCTTTCTTTTTTTTCTTGTTCCGGTGTGGCCAGCAAAGATCGAAGCTCAAGATAAGAAAGTTGAGGAAGCGATGTGGCACTGATGATGATATCCTATCAAAAAAAAAAAAGAACAGTACTGTAAACGGTAAAGCGGGCCTTTTAAAAATGGAGGTGAGGGTACAACGGCGCAAGGGGTGACTGGAAGTTTCGGTGTGTGTGTGTGTGTGTGTGTGTGTGTGTGTGTGTGTGTGTGTGTGTGTGTGTGTGTGTGTGTGTGTGTGTGTGTGTGTGTGTGTGTGTGTGTGTGTGTGTGTGTGTGTGTGTGTTTGTGTTTGTGTGTTTGTGTTTGTGCATGTGTGTGTGTTTGTGTGAATGTGCGTGAGTGTGTGTGCTTGTGTGAATGTGCTTGTGTGTGCGCGTGCGCGCGCGCGCGGTGATGCGGAACAGAAGATTTTCATGAGAGCTTAAATATACATATACCCAAAAGAAGCCGGACTGTGTATACTGGTGGGCTACCGTGTACCTGTGAGATCAACTACCGTACTTTCCGCCGTACGAACATGGAAGAGGTGGCTCGCACGAAGCGTATTATCGGCGCTTAAACTTCAGATGCAGATGTGTGAGCGTCTTATCAACTATAGTGCCGGCGT
The DNA here is from genome assembly GCA_030522465.1 of Rhipicephalus appendiculatus. Lineage (NCBI taxonomy): Eukaryota > Metazoa > Arthropoda > Arachnida > Ixodida > Ixodidae > Rhipicephalus > Rhipicephalus appendiculatus. The sequence goes on from JALIZH010032995.1 coordinate 1,725,648, forward strand.
GCATATTTCGCAAACTGATAAATTTGATGTTGCTTGCAACATGTTTCGTCACTTGCAGTGATAAACTGATAATCAGTGCGTGAACTGTGCACAATGTTCAGTTAACGGCGCTATCAACTTGATTTTATTAGTACTCTCGGTATGGAACGCTTTGTCGGTGATTTTTTTTAAAAGCGATGTCTGCCTGGGTCCTTTCCTACCCAGCATTTTGTCGATTTTTTAAAATAAAAAAAGATATGGACTGATCCAGGTTCAGAAGGCAGCGCAATTTAGCAGAGCGTCTTACTGAGTTACGTGGCTTAAACTACCGCATTTACTGGCGCATTACTGCAAGCGCTCGTTAGCATAGGCTGATGTCGGCTAGCGTTGACCGACCTTGGCTGAATGATTGCCAACGCTGTCTATATTGCTAACTCTCAGCTCTTGCAGCATCAACGCCGTATTCGTTGAATTTAAATTCAAACGCTTTAGTTCTCAACCAACCGGCTTTTCATAGCAACGACATTGTACTCGCCCAATTTAAATGCAGGCAATTTATTTCTCAACCAACTTTAATTTATGTATATTATTCAGGGAATCAAACTTTCGTCTCTAATTACCCTTTGTGTACACATATCTATTCCGCCGATTACCTGCGCGGTTCCAGAAATCATGATCGCAAGCGTGGGCCTGAAATATGAAAACCGCGACCGAAATCGGAGCCCCACTCTGACCTTCAGTTCGGCCATTACGTGCGAATGTTATTAACAGTAGCCCGAGTGTTTCCTGGCGATAAAAATTTTCTATCGTATTCGGTTGCGTCTTCAAACCCTGGATGTCCAACAAAACATGGCCTTCTTTCGTCGGTGTCTTTCGTAAGAGCGCATATGTTAGCCAAGCCTGGACGCGATTTTAAAGAATATCCACCCTCAAATGTGAACGCAAAAGTTGCGAAACAAAGGAAAATAAACGAAAAGCGTTATGTGGGTATTGGTTCGCGATTTCTTGTAACGAGTTTTGTGATGGCTCACGGAAAGGTCAGCGGAAAAGACGGCCTATTTTCTACGACAACGCTGTCAAGTGCCCGAGTTTGTCATTTCCTTACATCACGCTGATGTCGCTTAGAATATAGAACATGGTATAGCATTTGCTTTCAATTTCATCTCGGATTTCTTAAAGCGGTTATGACGACCAATTTTCGATCATAATATTCATGTTGGTTGACCCTGGCGCGTTCACAAATAAGCTGGCGAAATTTTGGCGTCTTCGGTGGACTGTTTAATTTATAATTCAATGTTTTTATAATTACACGAGTGGCCTGAGTGTCGGGCAACACTAGCGCGCTCGGGAGCCGTGACGAAACAGGCTGCTTGCTGTGCGAGCGTCTGCATTCCGGCGTGCGATCTTGTTCACTGGTCAGCTTCGCGTGCGATCGAGCTATTTCAACTGTCTTCAGGGTTTGCTATTCTGTACATTGTAAAATCCCGTAATATCGTTACGGTGCGACGTGGGCATGAACTAGTGCGGTGCTCGCCGAAGATGAAGACAACGAGTAAACGGGAAGCGCTTGCGCGTGGGGCTCATCAGCCATATGTTGGAGCACTGTTGGAGCAATGTATGGGTGACACTGTTGACACCAGCACTGTTGCTGATGGTGGGTCACACCATCAGCACTGTTGGAGCAATGTATGAGTGACACTGTTGACACCATCAGCACTGTTGCTGATGGTGGGTGACACCATCAGCACTGTTGGAGCAATGTATGGGTGACACTGCTGACACCATCAGCACTGTTGCTGATGGTGGGTGACACCATCAGCACTGTTGGAGCAATGTATGGGTGACACTGTTGACACCATCAGCACTGTTGGAGC
>JALIZH010032995.1:1732500-1750000 GCA_030522465.1 Rhipicephalus appendiculatus
ACAACAACTGGCGACGTACTAACGGCAAATCTGCCACCTGCTCGTGGTGCACGTAAACAACGATGATTGAATTGTCGGCCGGTGACCCTGAGAGCGATTTCTGCGATTTGGGCTGCACGCGGGACGCAGAGCTCGCAAATTCGGGAACTGTCTTGACTCGTCGGGATAATGTCCATTGCAGTGGGGCTGGTGTGCAGATGCTCAGCGACGAAAACTTTAAAATCAAAATAAAATATTTTATACGTGTTGCCTGGCTCCGCTGTGTGGAGAGCGTTGACACTGCATACCAAGGAAACGAAATGTGTCCCTTTTGCGATCTTCCAAAATCGTGTTAGTACTCCTTTAAATGCTGGCTATATCCAGGAAACCAGGCGAAAAATGTCTGGTTTCCTGTCTATATCCAGCACCTTAAGTGGGACCTGATTAAGAGTGTACGGATAGGTTTCGGTGTGTATATATAATCCGGAATGCGCGCTGTCTTCGACTGCTTTTAGGGGCGAATCACCTTAGGGTCTCGGCTTGTCGGCGTGTCACGTCATCGTCACGCTCCATCATAAACGGGTATGGGCCACAAAAAATTGGGTAAATCCCACTACTCGACACCGGTCCATACTATTCACACAATGAATTAAAGGTAGTACGTCGATACTGCCTCAAGTGGCTAAGGTGCTCGGCTGCTGACCCGAAGGTCGCGGTTTCGATACCCGGCCGCGGCGGTCGCATTTCGGTGGAGGCAAAAATGGTTGAGGCCCGTGTACTGTGCGATGTCAGTGCACGTTAAAGAACACCAGGTGGTCAAAATTTCCGGCGCCCTCCACTACGGCGTCTCTCGTAAACATCTCGTGGTTTTGGGACGTTAAACCCCAAATGTTATTATTATCATTATACTGCCTCAAACATTATTTTTGGCTTAGCAGCGCTGTCAGAATCTCCCCGACGAAATTTACCAAGGAGCTCAAGTTTCTTGTCTAAACCAAAAGACACAAACATGTGTCTCTGCGGTAAAGTCATCTATTTGAAACACCACTTCCTGAAACATATCTGCAAAGTGATGGTGTGGTGGGAATCGTTACGCATTGAATCGGACGAACACAGGAGGGAAGAGACAGAGTAAACGGAGGGACGGCAAACTATTACCTGGCTTTATTCGTTATATATATGCAGCGACCAAATGAATAAAGCCAGTTGATAGTTCGCGCTCCGTCCATTTAGTCTGTCCTTTCCCTCCTGCGCTCGTCCGATTGAATGCGCAATGATTCCCACCACAGACATGCACCAACTCGCCCAGCAAGAATTTATTCTGAAATAAAAGTGATTGTGCGTTAGTGGACCTGTGACGAGTAAAGCAGTAAAGAGTAAATATTCTGCTGTGGGAAACACCGGCGCACACTGCGTGCTTCGCCCCTTCCCAGGTTTCACGTTAGCGGAGCTGAAACACCCCTTTCTTTCTCACTGCGTAGCGCTTCGTTGTAACTTTTTTTTGGGTCGCTGCGTTCTTTCGTCGGTCTTGTATATATAATGGACAACCGACGCGCAAAAATGCCTGCCCTGTCATTTTCCGTAAGCTTTCTTAAGCGAAGCTTATATGAGTTACAGATATTGTTTGTGGTGTCGGCGGCGGCGTCGACATAGTTCCCGAAAAACCCAGCGCCGGCGACTCTACAGAAGGTGTACAGTACCAACGGATTGAAACGGGATAATTTACGGGCTAAGCAACGTGCCTACTTTCGTTTCCACTGTCTACAGTTCGGATCATACCGGCGTAACTTCGACTGGAAGGCGATTCGTCGCTACATGACGTGGTTTAGTAAAGTTCATGTGTTTAGAAATAGTGGTTTACGATTTTAGAGTACTTGGTACGAGAACTTATCAAGGCGCAGTTCATGCGCATTCGATAGTTATATCTTAAAAACTTGATGACGCGAATGAATGCTCGAGTACTGTACATAGCCAAATGCGGCCCCCGAAGGTGCGCCGATCAAACGCGTTTCTGTATGCACCGTTTTCCGATAGTCGATGCTCTCTCGATCGCGCGCTTGTCGGCGATAAGCATTTTTCATATGCAAATCTGATCTTTTATCCAGTTGTTTTGTCATTTTACGTTGCCACGTTTAATTATTGTATTTCATTGTTGCGATACTAATGAGAACTAACAGACAATGACGCCAAGGAAAGTGTCGGGGATGTTATTAGAAGTAATTGTAATGCAAATGTGAAGAAAGGGAAGAGGGATGTCCGCCACCGTATAGCTCAGTGGTAGAGCATCGGACGCGTTATTCGAAGGTCGCAGGTTCGGTCCCTGCCGGTCAGGGTTGCCGTTGGGTGGACATGAAAAGGCGCCAGAACTAACGCCAAAAGTAGCCGAGGTAACCATGTCATTTGATATTATCGCCGAATTTCCAGCCAAATACAACAGAAGTGGTATTATCAACAGAGTCTTTACTATTGATGGATGGATGGATGGATGGATGAACAAATTTATTCTTGTCCGGCAAGACGCACGTTAGCGCGCAGTTTAAAAAAGAGCCATGGCGCCAGCTGGACATTTTCGTCGCCAACGGGGTCCAAAAGTAGCCAATTTGGCGCAAAGTAGCCACCAGCGGCAACCCTGCTGCCGGTGGCAAGTTATCTCTTCGTCCACTTTTCTTTCTTCTCATTTACATTACAATTACTTCGAATAACATCCCCTATACTTGCCTTGGCGTCATTGTCTGTTAGTTCTCATTAATATTGTGTCTAACAAAGGAAAAATCACGCCATATCCACGAAGTGAATGATGATGAGTGGGCGAAGCTCGATCGTTTTCATCCATGGCAGACAGAGAATGTGTGGTCTGGAACGCGCTTATACTTCATGGTCATCAGCGTCGTCATCATCATTATCACGTGTATAGTGGGTACATTCCACTATACTGGAACGCGCTTGTACTTCATGGTCATCAGCGTCATCGTTATCACGTGTAGTGGGTACATTCCACTATACTGGAACGCGCTTATACTTCATCGTTATCACATGTAGTGGGTACATTCCACTATACTGCGTCATCGTCATCTTTATCACGTGGAGTGGGTACATTCCACTACACGTGGCTACCTACCTACCTACTACTACTACTACTACTACTACTACTACTACTACTACTACTACTACTACTACTACTACTACTACTACTACTACAGAGGAGGGACAGACCCACACCCTAAGGAGCTTCGCCCCTAAAACGAGCCCTTAAATTTACACTTCTTTCCTTCAGTGTTGCAATACGTTGTTTCGCGCCTAACCGTCGTTGTTACCCACAGTAAAACAGAAGTGTTGCGATGCTAAGCGCGTGGATGGAGGTCCCATCCTCGGCATGGAGAAAGAAAAAAAGATAGGAGGGAGCATTGCGATAGATAGAAAAGAAATGTAGTATACGTCATGCGCGCACACGCCACGCTTCGCGTGCTCCCGTTTCCCCGATGTCCGCCGCGGTGGTGTAGCGGTTACGGTGCTCGGCTGCTCGCCCGAAGGTCGAGGGTTCGATCCCGGCCGGAACGCTCGCATTTTGACAGAGGCGAAATGGTAGACGCCCGTGTACTGTGCGATGATATCAGTGCACGTTAAAGAATATCAGATGGTTGGAATTCCCGGAGCCCCCCCTCTACGGCGTCGATCATGATCTTATCGCGGTTTTGGGACGTTAATCCCCTAGATATTATTATTATTATTATTACTATTATTATTATTATTTTCCCGCTAGACGGACTACTAATATCCTTTTCGCTATTGGTGCGTTCTTTCACTGGTCTGTGTTGAGGGCAACCGGCGCGTGATATGCCTGCCCTATAGTTTAACAAAAGCTTTTTGAAGTGAAGCGTGAGGATGACGATGCGATTTATGCCAATGCGCGCATTTGTGAGCGCCCGTTCGCGCACTGAAGATTTGCGTGTGAACGTCGATACGGGGTGGTCCTCGCGTATCATGTTCTCGACATGTCGAATTATTCTTGCTCAATGATGATTGAATTAATAATAATAATAATAATAATAATAATAATAATAATAATAATAATAATAATAATAATAATAATAATAATAATAATAATAATAATATCTAGGGTTTAAATCCCAAAACCACGATATGATTATGAGAGACGCCGTAGTGGAGGGTCCGGAAATTTTGACCGTCTGGTGTTCTTTAACGTACACTAAATCGAACAGTACACGGGCTTCTAGAATTTCGCCTGCATTGAAATGTGACCGCCGCGGCCGGGATCGAAACCCACGACCTTCGGGTCAGTAGCCAAGCGCCGTAACAGCTGTACCACCGTCCACCGAATTTCATTCTCCGGAATTTCAAGACGACGTGTAATGCTGCGGGCATTCGAACGCGCGACCTGGCGCTAAAAGCCAAGGAATCCCCGTGACCGCTGCTCCGAATGAGCGCCAGACGCGTGGCCTGGCTGCCGGTATAAAGTTTCCTATATTTACTAGACGAAATTGTGGCGCTGCGATCGTTCAATCACCATGACAGTGCTGGCTAATAGATTAATTTTGCCTATTATTCACGCTTGCGTCTTTGAACTCACTTTGTTTATTGTTGTATTTTTGTCTTTCGAATCGGATAAAAAAGATGGATCATTTTGAACTTCGTGAGCGAACTTGAATTGGTGTGCCTAAAAAGTTCAATGTGGTGAAGTGACACTGCTGAACGTTTGCTGAACTACTTGCGACAAAGCGGCTTCAGGCTACACGGAGCCAGACGGAGCCTGGAAGAACGAAGTTTAGACAAATCCATGTACTACCCATCATTCTCATGCTGGCTGAAGGGTCATGCGTTGCAGCTCCCATAGACACTAGCGCCAGAGTTACCTCTTGTGTACTATTACGAAACTCTAAGGCTAACAGGGGTGTATAGACGCTGGCCCTTTTAGAGCGGCGAATCGTGCTTCGGTAGCCGCGGAGGACTGTGTGTGTCGCTGCGAGCTTTTAAGCGAGCCACGACGGCAGCAGCTAAACGTGATCGTCGGTAGCGAGGTGCGCATCTGGGCGAAGAATGAACGTCGACAGGTAACAACAACTACAAAAGAAAAAAACGCAGAAAGCAAACAGAGGGGAAAAAAAATCTGGAATGAGAGCATGCGAGTGCGGCGGCTGTGCGAACGAGTATAACCCAAAAGAAATCAAAAGAACGGGAAAATACACGAGAGGGAGAGGAGCTCGCTGCTCAGTTCGTTCGTGCCACCGTGCGCGTCATGGCTCGTTAGCGGGTCGGCCACGCCCCCCTCGCCACGCCCACGCACCTATGCGCAGGTAAGCACGCGCGCGCAACACGCTTGGGAGTGTGGGCACGCACGCGCGCTTTGCGCGCGAAGTGTGCGTGTGTGTGTGTTTTGTGTCAGCGTACACGCGCAGCGCATGAGGAGCTCACGCGAGACGCACGCATACGGCCGACTTGGAGCGAGGTCGTAGTCGTTGAGGCTTTAATTAGTCCATAGAATTACATATAGGTAACGTGCCGGGATGATGACAATAAAAGCTTTTAAGCGAAGCTCCTATAATACACAGCTAATAATCATGATGTAGCACGAAAAGACTGTACAGACACAGAGAACTGCGAACCACAGGCGCTACTAACAACTTTCAATGGAAAATTAGAGAGGAAGAAAACTCTATTAATTTCCGGCAGCTTGATGACACACAGAATATATATGCTGTTCCAAACGCGCAGGCAGCGAAAGTGACATCCGGCAGGCTACAGAGGGCGCTACGCAAAGATTACATATCAACAATATGACTGAAAAAACGCATGTTCCGCGGCAAACAAGACAACAGACGTCTGACTAACACAATCATTACCTTTTTCTTTGATAAAAAAAAAAAACGCTTCTAAAAGTTCTCGTGCCGTTCTACCTTTACTCCTACCCAGGATCTTGACATCGTGAAACCTTGGCGCGCATGCGCAGGCTTTGCAATGCGCAGAAAGATGCGCATTCATGTCCTTGTCCAAATTGATTTGCGTGCTCCCTCATTCTGTCATTGACGCAGCTACATCATGACTATTAGCAAACACCAACTAGGCCAATCCTGCATAATAAACACACTTACACCCTAAATGCCTGGTGCCGGCTTAGTTTAAAAGAATGCGACCCGCGAAGGTGCACCGGTCACGTGCGTGTTTGTATGCGCAGTTTTCCCAATAATCGATGCTCTCCCGATTGCGGGTTTGTCCGCGATCAACTGTTCGTGATATAGTGAGCTGATCTTTTATCGATCAATTGCTTGTGATATAGTGATCTGATCTTTTATCGATCAATTGTTTGTGATGTATTGATCTGATCTTTTATCGACATGACGTCATTTCACGTTGCCAAGTTTTCATTGTTGTCTGGACATGAATGCACGACCGTCGTCGTTGCCTGCAGCAACTGAAGTGTCGCGCTGCTAAGCACGTGGATATAGGTCCAATGCCCGGCATGGAGAAAGGGAACAGTTCTTGAGGGAGCGTTACGCAATGCGATAGAAAGAGAGGCAAGTACAGTGAAAGACCGTTCAATTCCAACTCGGTTAATTCGAACTTACGGCTAAATCGAACTGACACCCTGGTGCCGGCACAACCCTGTGTATTTTCTGTGGCAGAAAACTCCCGGTAATTCGAAAGCATCGGTACCTGCAGAATGGTTAATTCTAACTGGGAGCCCCTGGTTTTCATCGCTCCTCGTAGAACTTGGGCCAGAATGATCACAAAGCGTTCCAAAACCAAAACAAGCCAAATTTACTACAGATGCAAAACAACAAAGCAGCAGAATTTCTCAGCCGATGAGAATTCTGATGCTGCGCTGTAGCTCTTCGGCAAGCTGCAAGCGATGCTCATGGTGTAGCGACCAAAGAAACGCAAGCGAAACTTACTGATTACTTTTAATTTTGATTGCTTTAACTCTGCTTTGTAAATGAACGTGCTTTGGAGCATTAATATATATTTACCGCATTAAGGCTCCCTGCTCACATCAATATGTGTCGCAGCTTGTTTTTGGCGCATCACCGACTGATCAATTAAACCTGTTCGCTGTTAGAGCTCCATGAACTTAATGGAGCTCTAAGCTTATTATTGGACGTTTCGGCGCTAACCGTGGCCGAAACGTCCAATAAATCGCTTCGTACGCGTGTCTACTTGACCGTGTATATTTTCTTTCTATATATATATATATATATATATATATATATATATATATATATATATATATATATATATATATATATATATATATATATATATATATATATATATGTATATATATATATAGAAAAATACATTTATGATGTAGCTTGATCGGAGACCGATCTTCATCAAGACGAAACAAGCCAAATTTACTAAAGATGCAAAACAACAAAGCCACAACATTTCTCAGCCGATGAGAATTCTGATGCTGCGCTGTAGTTTCGGCAAGCTGCAGGCGATGCAGCTTGATGATGATCGGTCTTGATGAAGATCGGTCTCCGATCGAAACGTCACCAATAAACAGTTTTTTAGAAGCGTACATATATTTTTCCTATTTTGTTCTACGGCAACCGAAGCCAGACTCTTCATAATCTATATATATATATATATATATATATATATATATATACGATGCGTAACGTGTCTCCATGCATATAATCCAAAAATGGGAGTGTTTACAGAAAAGAAAATGGGGTGGGCTGAGTTTAAGGAGTGCCGTGCCCGGCCTTGCACGTGGGTTTCCGCGATGGATATTAACGCGAGGTGAGGCCGTGGTCTTAACCTGCAGTCCTTCGGGGATGTATGTAGACGACACTTGATCCTTCTTTAGTCCAGTGACGCCCCCCCCCCCACCCCACGTCCCCCCGCTGCCGCCGCTGGTCAGCTGCGGTTCAATAGAGCAGGCGTTGTCGCCCAACCCATGTTCATCCCTGAGGTTTGCCAGCCTGTCCCTGAGAGTAGTTGTGAACATTGATGCCTTTTTATTTTATTGGTTAGGGAACAAGAAGAGAGGTGAGGGGAGTACATCTACTCTATACTTTAATCCTCTACGTTGACTGTTTTTTTTTTGTCGTTGTTGTTATCGTTTCCAAAATCTGCCACCAGGTGCTAGAAGAAAGCGATTGAGATGTACAGCCTAGGACACACCTAAAGAGAACACTCACTGCACTCCTGTGGTTCATTGAATAAGGGGCACGTGTATCTTTCCATTTCGTTCTTACGTTACAGCTTTTATGCTTTGAATGGGAATCTCGTGAGTATTCCGCGCATTTCAAGCGAAATAATAACTTGTCTTAGTGGACTGCAGTAGTTTTCAGGTGCGTTAGAATAAAGAAATGGTGGGAGGTGCGTTATAAATTCATTAGATGCGAGCATTGATGACGGGTAATATGAACTATCATCATCAGCGAGACAACGACTAGGGAGCATTTATTTGTAAAGAAAAATCGCAAGAATATTGCTACACGTGGTATCCTCTTGGCATCTTTACTCGCGGTATTCGGTGTCTGCACTTAGAAGCGTGACTTGATTAGGTACAGCTGACATTTGTTCGGCGTGCTTGCAGGGTTTATTGCCTGGACCAAGACGTCAGTCCAAGGACTCGCACCACCTACCTCGTTTTCCCCGCTTTGCTTTACGAAGTCAGATAGACATAGTCTGAAGGAGAGAACAGAATTTGATCGCTCTATTTTATTTGTTAGACACAACATTAATAAAAACCAACACACAATGAAGGCGAAGACAGTATAGGGGCCGTATTCGTAGTTTTTTTTTTTTTTGTTAACTGCACTGTTGTTATATTAAACAGGGACAGGTTTTCCTTTCGTTCAATTTCATTTGTTCAAGTTTAAGTCATAATTACTGCAATAGAGTTAAAACACTACAACTAACGTCCCCCTGTAGCCAAAGGTCGGCGAACTCGCTCACGAGTCGACTCACTCGGACTCACTCAGACTCAGATCAAGCCGTGAATCTAAGTCTGAGTGATTCCGGGTGAGTAATATTTTGTTGAGTCTGAGTCCGAGTGAGTCTAAAGCGCAAGATATTTTTCTTCGGTCAGTCTGAGTGAGTTCCACATTTCTTTGCCGACCTCTGCCTGTAGCTCCCTTGGCTTCATTGTCTGTTGGCTATCATTAACACACAGTCTATTACAGAGGCATCCTACTCACCTCAGCTGGTGGACCGCACAAACAAAATTTAGTCTCCCAAGGACCAGGACAGTAACGAAGTGTGGAAATGGATAAGGGGTCCGAAGGTGGCATGTTTGAACCAAATGTCACCTAACGTTCCCATTTGAACGAATGCCTTTCCTTTACATATCATCCATAGGCCATCCCTGAAAGGGATATGGTGTGAGAGTTCGATAAACATATCGCTGCTGATCTCCAGAGTGACTCAAATATGGACGTCAATTCTGAAATATCGAGTTTTTGTTCCATGGTTTTGTTTCAACCCATGGTGACCGCACCGGGTGCATCCATTGGCGGATCCAGAGGGTTAGGGAGACGGTAGGAGCGATGTCCCCTCCCAAAGCCTGTGTCAGCCCCCCCTTTCCTCCCTTCAGGGCCTCCAACCCGTGTTTGCACCGGCCACTCATATATCTGCAGTGCCCATATCGCAGTGAAAACCGACTGTAACAATTGAATGGGACACCTGCGAGCACAAATTAATGGTATTTATGCTGTGATGGGGAATTCTTGTGATAATAATAACTGCTAAAAACAAGAGTCAGGACACCTCCCCCCTCCTCCAATTTTACTTTAAGCGACCCCTTCCCCACCCCCTAAAATGCGTCGCTGGATCCGCCCCTGGGTGCATCACGCAGGAAATGCTGGACGCTATAGTCCCATCTGTGTAGCTTACCCGAACAAAACGTTATTAATGAGAACGACGGAGAAAGACATGCGAGTTCCGTTTAGCAGAGGGACAAAACTTTGTTGCTTGTGAAGCCTTGGGCCGAGTGTTTGAGAACTCTAGTCTATTATATTAGTAGATTAACAAATGTGTAGTAGTGACCTCAACTGTGTAATGCTCAGATTGTGTCTGGTATTTATCGTCTGTTCTATTTTTTCTCCTTCGCAGACGATGACGACGCCTTTGTACCCAAGGATGCCGTCCTCAAAGCGTCGCCGACGCGCGAGGGTGAGTCCCTGACGTATTCTTCCGCGTGTCAAAGTAGTCCGACTGCTAGGCCAAACTAAACACATGCCTGCCTTGTGGCTTGTTAATATGTACGCGAAAGTCCGCCTCGGTGGATCAGTGGCTAGGATGCTCGGCTGCTGACCCGAAGGTCGCGGGTTCGATCCCGGCCGCGGCGGTCGCATTTCGATAGAGGCGAAATGGTAGAGGCCCGTGTACTGTGCGATGTCAGTGCACGTTAAAGAACACCAGATGGTCAAAATTTCCGGAGCCCTCCACTACGGCGTCTCTCATAATCATATCGTGGGTTTTGGGACGTTAAACCCCACATATTATTATTATAATATATACGCGAAAAGATTCACGCGATTAGAGCGGCTATGGATGGTGGCACGAATAAAACACCGTAGCTCAACTATGTGCCGAAGCAATAGACGATATTTTTTCCTTCGTTCCCGGGATTTACGAACATCTGTACGTGGCGCCATCTATCGGCGGCAGCAACGGCGTCCTGCCATAACTGAATGGGAAGTAGGTAAAAAAAATCGTATCTGACGACAAAAGCTAGCTATCAAAAACGACTCCAGGATCTACACAGCAGAGACCTACAGGAACATTTTCGGTAGGAACTGCAGTATCACACAACAAAGCCTGGGGATTCCCAGGACTATTGAACACCGCCAATAAGAAACACATGGTGTCACGCGGCCTGTAATGCGACGCTGTAAATTTAACAGGATGTTCAATTAAGACTCTGCTGTATAGAACCGGGAGTTGTTTTTTGATAACTAGCTTTTTTCAACCGCTTAATTGGTTCTGTTTTTAGAAAATGTAGTAAAAGACAATGCCTTACCAGCTTCTCACGCACATTAATTTATTGCGTGCGTAAAACGATGAGAAGTGAAATTAATCCGACTTCAGTATTCTATTGAGTTTACATAATTAGATGCCGGACGTGGAACAGTAATTTTCATTGACGAAATAGATTGAGCGAGAACTATAAATGTCGCACTTGTGCACATTGCATTTACCAAAATAAACGCTCTTTCAGCATGCGCACATCCAGTAGTTCGTTTTTATTATTTGTTTAGTTGTGATTATTGTTTTACACTGTACGTTAGCCAGTCACCGCCTTCTTAAGCACATTCCATCGTGGATGTTGATGCCTCCCCCTTGTTGCCTGTTAAGTTAGTAATATTCTGTTTTTTGCGTGCGTCTTTAATATCTCGGAACAGTAGCGCCAAAAAAATCACACAGGCGACGACAGAGCAAGACGGGACATTACGGCTGTGTCCCGTCTTGCTCTGTTGTCGCCTGTGTGATTTTTTTGCGCTACTGTTCCGAGTTATGCACTACCAACTAGCCCACCAGTCTGTCCTTTTAGTCTACTCTTTTTCGCCGTTGGTCAATTAGCACATATATTTTTCTGTATTATCTGGCCCTTGGCCATATATATCCGCACGCCGTTGCTATCTTTACGTTTCCGCATGCGTTTGTATGTGCTTCTTTTATACACCCCCCTCCCACCCTCCCCCCAATCCCCCTTCTTTCTAATGGCCAAGATGGGGCGACATTGCGGGGTCGCTGGACATCTGACCGCTCGACCGGACAGTGTCCCTACCCCTCCCATGAGCGACCCTCTAAGTGCAAAACGCTCCTCATGCGCGGCATTTCGTTGCGTACGTTGTTTTTTTATTTTCTTTCTTTTCGTTTTTTTTTTTTCTCCTTCCGTGACCCCTCGGTTGCGGAATCCGAGCGCGCCTTTTGGTACCGTGTTTGTTGTCCGCTCGTTTACCGAGAGATTGGACCGTGGGAAACGCTATACAGTCGGAGCGCTAAGCTCGGCGCGTTTGTGAACGAATGTGTATTCATTCATTCATTCATTCATTCATTCATTCATTCATTCATTCATTCATTTCATTTCATTTCGTTTCATTTATGTCGATTTCATTTCACATTTTTTACCCTCAATTGCACAAAGCTTTTGTTAACAGATAACTCGCCGCGCTGTTGCGGTGAGCTTTGTGTGCATTCATAACAGTGTGATATTAACACTCTTGTAATTATTATTTAGTAGTCGCTGGCATCCCGATTGGGAGGAGATAAATGCGGTTATTTTGTTCCTTGCGGAAGACACCTTTAACATCCGTGGCGGCGTCGTGTATACTGTTAATCAGGTGCCTGGTTAAATGCTGGCTATATCCAGGAAACCAGACGAAAAAATGTCCGGTTTCCTGGCTATATCCAGCACCTTAAGCGGGACCTGATTAAGAGTGTAGGGAGCTGCATTAGGTGGGAACCGGGTCAGGAGATCACGTGGTATTGTCACCTGCCCGTGTAATATATGCGGCCGCAAAGCGGCTTTATGGTGGTCACTGCCTGCTGAGAACACATTCGCACAGAATGGAACAAATCTTATGGTCACTACCGAGAACTGACCCACGTACACTCCTTCATCCTTTGCCCTCGTCCTCAACCCTCCCTCCCCCCCCCCCCTCACCGAAAGCAGGAATCCACGGAGAGGGGCGCGTTAAGAACATGGGGTGAGGGGGGGGGCTTTTGGGGCTGCTGCACGAACTACGGGCATGCTAGGTGGGGGGTCATAGACGGGGATGGGGGGGGGAGCCAAGGTGATGGCTGGGTGGAGCGGGAGTGGAGGTGTTTGAAAAGGTGCGTGGTCATCTAGGGGGGGGGGGGGGGGGAGAGGATTCACATTTTATCTCGCTCTGCCCTTCTCTTGCTCCGTTACTCTTGTTGAGTCCCGGAGCCCGGGCGCCAGGTGGACTCGCCACGACGGTTCGCGAGAATTGCGAGAACGTGCGAGAAGCTAAAAGAAAGAAGAAAATAAGAAAATGAGGACCTTAAAGAAAGAAACAGTCCGCGCTACGTTCAGATAAGGCTCGGTCTGGTGGGGCCGGGCCACGCCTGGTGCTGCCCGCTGTGTGATGTAAGGGAACTTATGGTCAGTGTGCGTAATGGACGGGCAAGATGTCCGGCCAGGGAAATGAAAGCGCGTCCCGGCAGGCGAGCCCTCTGGTGAGCGAGCGTGTTTATGTGTGGGCGCGAGGCTGCTCGTCTAATAACCTCTCCGCGGGGTGTCGCTCCGAGAATGCGTGCAGTTGATGTGAAAGCAACAGGATAGAAAGTTGGGCTAGTTGGTACATATGCATCCTTGAAGCAGCGCTAATAGACAGACACTAAGGAAGGACGAACACATTGGTTCACAGCGCTCGTCTTGTGCGTTTGTCCTCCTTTAGTCTCTGTCTTTTAGCGCTGCTTTAAGGATGATGTGAAAGCCAAAGGACGATAACTTTCTCTTGAACAAGTTGGTGCTGTTTCATGCAGTGTCACACGACCGAACTATTTGGTGCTGTTAGGGAACTCATTGACGTCGCTAGTGCCGTTCATTTCCTGAATTCCTGTGCTGTGTCTTCTTGTATGGTTCAATAAAACTTGCCGCTGGGCGAGTTGGTTCATACTTGGAAGGAATCTCCTTGTACCTGTTTGGAGCTTCTGTATATTTACTTTATTTCGACAATGGCGTTTTTTAACAGCGAAGCAGCTCTTAGTCGAGGCCTTCATGTCCTGGGACCGTCGTAACGCTGATCATAAACGGGTATATGCCATAGAAATCATGTAAATCCCACTACTAACCACTGATTCACTAAAACTGAAGAAGAAAGCTTTCGTCATCAAACACTCATCACGAACGGGTATGTGCCACAGATATTGGGTAAATCCCACCACTCACCACTGTTTCACTAAAGATAAAGAAGAAAAGTCGTCATCCAGCGGGTATGTGGCACTGTGCGGCCTATCAGTAAAACTACCATCATCATAAACGGGTGTGTGCCGCAGAAATTGGCTAAATCCCGCTAGTCACCACTGGTCCACTGAAAACGAAGAAGGCAACGGCTGAAGCTTCTCTGTAAACATGTGTATAAGAGTGGTATGGTCAAGCTGCAATGAAACTCTACTACCTTCTCAAGGCTTGACGAAGAGTGTTTAATAGAGAGCAGTCGTACAGCATATTTGAAAAACTTGCAAAACATAGAAATACGATAGCCTGATGAAGTGAGGGCCACGATCTTCGTTGTTTCACCAGTGTTCGCGAAGCGGAGGTGAATAAAATTTTCGATAATTTCTATGCGCGAAAGAAGGGCGTATGCATTGGGTCCAGTGTCGCGCCAGTGCGAAAGCTTTGGCTTGCCACCTCTGACCTTGCTTTGACGTTTAAGCTGACTCAGTCTTTCATTTTGAGAATTTTTAGGTGCAACTTCGAGTTGTCTCTTTTTGCGTCCCGTGTGGTTTTGCGGGCACCATTGATAATTGGTTCTTGAAGTTTACTAGAAAAATGTCCGTAAAAATGCATCAAAATTATCCTCTCGGGAGCCAGCAGGATTAACTTTCAATTGGATGGGGCCGAAGTGTTTAATATGACCAATTTCGTAATTATGATCGCGCGCTTCCATTGAATATCTGTTGCACTAGATATGCAGAATGTTGACACGCAGTATAACGTCGCAAATTGTTTCTGAAAGGCAAGAAGATAGCCTTCGACTTTCTTACGCTTTCGATGACTTAACGTGGCCGCACGTCGGAGACTATCTGTGCTTCTTCAACAAACTATGCGTGATAATCAGCTGACTGTCAGCATATACTTTTTTAATGTAGCACAAGTTTTATAGAAACACATGACTATAAACAGACACACGCTTTTGAACAGGTTGGGGACAGAAGGGGCGTAGAGCGTTAGTAAAATAATTATAGCGCTAATGGTGTGTTTATACTGCTTTTCTGGTGCACTTAATACAAGTCACATTGGTAGGCAACTGTGTATAACGGATTATATAAAAAAGTATACACTGAATACACTTGAGCCCTGCATGCACTTCAGCCTTGCACGCACTTCATACACTACGTACACTGAAGCATACACCGAAGATCTTAGGCCCGCATAGAGCCACTAAACATCATCATTGACCACATCCCATATCATGACCTGACGCTCTTTGGCCATCAGTGGCCCTTGCGCCATAAAGCACCATATACCATCATACACCGAAGCATATGATGTCCCCTCCATAAATGGGGTGGACTGCATATTCATTGCTACTTTATCGCCCACCGCTTAGGAGTCGAGGACAGAACGGCACAAACACAAGCGCTAACACACAATCACAAACATTGCGCTTGTGTTTGTACAGTTGTTTCCTCGTCTTCTAAGCGGTGCGCAATAACGTAGCAATGAATAGATACCAACTAACCCAAACGAGCACCCTCCTATAAGGACAGCATATGTTTCAGTGCGGCCACATTAAGTCGCCGAAAGAAGGTTCGGAAGAGGACGGTGAAAGAAAACGAGACGGGTAAAATAAAAGACGCGAAAAGGAGAGTCGGGCTGGGTGACTTAATCTGCGCGAACTAAATGGAGCGAACAAGAGAAAGCCGCGACCGCTCGTTGTCGTCAAGCGGATGAAATACGGCGCGGACAGCGGGCTGGCCTGGTCTCCATCTCCGGCTGGACTAAAGTGAAAAGACCTTGAGGCCGGACAGCGAGCCTTGCCTCCGCGCTGGCCCGTCCTGCTCGCGGCCCCGGTAGTTGCGTGCACTGTTGCCGAAGCTTACGTGGATACCATACCGACCAGTTATTTGCTGAATAGATAGATAGATAGATAGATAGATAGATAGATAGATAGATAGATAGATAGATAGATAGATAGATAGATAGATAGATAGATAGATAGATAGATAGATAGATAGATAGATAGATAGATAGATAGATAGATAGATAGATAGATAGATAGATAGATAGATAGATAGATAGATAGATAGATAGATGACAGACAGACAGACAGACAAGATGGCCGGCCCGGACGGACGGACGGACGGGCGGATGGTTGGATGAGGAAAACTGAGCAGAACTGAGAAAAGGGATTGAAAGAAAAGTGGTGGAGGCGACGGGACGCACCGATAGTACTTAGGTGCGCAATTGAAAGCGTTGGTGTGTCCGTAAACATTGCGTTTGCGATGACGGCTTGCTAGAGTCGTTGACGGTGGGAACAGTGTTGGTGACGGTGGAAGCAACCGGTGGGAGCAATACCGGTTGTTCCGCCCTCCACCAGAACCCTACCTAAAACGGCGGAGGGCAGCCCGGGAAAATGAAAAAAAAAAAAAAAAAAAAAAAAAAAAAAAAAAAAAAAAAAAAGGATCCCAGTATTGAGAACTGCGTAACGAGGTAACTATATTGTGACGCGGACTCAAACCGAAGCCCGCGTCGCGACGACCGCACCACAGCGTTTCCCAACGGTCAAGGTTGCAACGCGAGGGTGCACGGAACTTTTTCCGCGTAGGGGAGGGGAGGTCGGAGTTTATATAACGAGCATGTGGCCCGGGCGGAGGCCGAAGCGGAGAGAAAGAACTTCAGCCCGAAGGGGGTCTCTCTGGCGTCACGACGGGTCCGCAAGTGGATTTGGGGCCGGCCGTTGTAAGCCGAGACGACGACCAAGTCCGCGCCGCTCTATGTGTGGCCGAGCATAGGGGCTTCTTCTTCTTCGAAGGCACCAAGAAGAAGAAGAAGAAGTGTAAGAAAGAAAAGCGTTAAGACAAACCAGCCAAATAAAGTGGCTTTGAGGAAGAGCCGTGCGCGTCGAAGGGACGAACAAAAAAAAACTCAGCACAAAACAGAAGAATGAATGAGAGAAAGAATTGAAGCGGGCGAAGTGTTGAGAGAGCCTGTGGTCTCCGGTTGACTCGGCCGTTAGCAGTTGGCGCTGCCCCGCTTGACTTCCAGGAAGCCGAGGTCGCTTGCTGCGAGGAGAGTGGTGTGCGTGTGTGTTTGTGTGTGTGTGTGTTTGTGTGTGTGTGTGTGTGTGTGTGTGCGTGTGTGTGTGTGCGTGTGTGTGTTTGCGTGTGTGTGCGTGCGTGCCCGCGCCTGTGCATGTGTGTGTCTGTGTGTGTGTGCGTGTGTGTGTGTGTGCGTGTGTGTGTTTGCGTGTGTGTGCGTGCGTGCCCGCGCCTGTGCATGTGTGATGTGAGCCTGCATGTGTGTGTATGTGTGTGCGTTAAGGGGAGTAACGGGGGGGGGGGGGGGCGCACAAGTGGCGATGCGGCGTGCTGTCCGTCTCTACCAAAGGCCACATATGGATGGGCGCCTGCTCGAGTCCTTCCATATAAACTGCGGCGATATGCGTCACTTCGCGTAGACTGGATGGCGCCTGCCCTCCATAAGGGCTCAGTCACCGAGAGTGGGCAGCAGGCATGGCCGTGTTGGTGCGGGTGTCCGTGGTCTTGTGTTTTTAGCTAATCTAAATAAAGTTGACTTCCGCTCTTCCATGGCCCCTGTGTTTTCAGCGCGTTGGCTTCTTTGAACCGTAGCAATTAT
>JALIZH010032995.1:1755000-1877500 GCA_030522465.1 Rhipicephalus appendiculatus
GTGTGCGCTGATTAGTGTAACTGATTGGTTGGTGTGATGATGTCATGGGAGGTCATCTGGAGGTAATCCACAGAAGTCCGTTAACTTACTCTGAGAGTAGCGAAACAGGCCATTCGGCCAACAACACTGTGTGCTCTAAGAATGAAGAATAAAAGAACAGAGGGCCTCGCGCTCTTTGTTCATCGGCGTCGTACTGGTGTGATCTTTTGTTCGAGGGCTCCAGTCGAACGCGGTGCGTGAGCCTCGGTTGGACGGCGGGGTGCCATCACAGCTACGTGATCGCGACACCACAGTTGGTCTGGCTATGTTGCTATTGGAAACGATGGCAAAAATAAAGTCACACCGTTCCTTATGAATTTCCCTAAGTCGATTCGTGTAGACCTATTCCATGTTTGTAAACAGGGGTAGGCGCCGTCAACATACTGAGGCGCTTGTAGCGACGTCGCGGCGCGTAGGCTCCGCCCAGCCCAAAGCTCGCTACCGCCCTCTATGATCACGTGACAACTGGCACAGCTTCTGCAAAGGTGCCTCCGAGCACAGCGCGTCGGGGGAGCCTTCCGCGCGCTGTGCTGCCTCCGAGTACAGCGGGTCGGAACAAGGTCTAGAAACGACCTTTTAGTCTTCAGAATTCTACAGTTTTCGTGGTTTCAAGCCTTGCGCGGCTTGTTGCAAGCTTCACCAATTTTTTGGCCTGCGTCACTACTGCCAGAACCAGAATCTGCCAACGGAGTCACGCGTGACTTTCCTGCCCAAGTCACGTGATTGTCCGTCATGTGACGGCGACCGGAAGTTTACTATAGCGCTCTTTAGTGTGCGGAAACAAGCTGTTTATTGCGCGAGATGTCGCCGGAACGGGCCGAGCTATAGAGTCCGATAACACAATAATTGTCGGCGTTTAACATCTCCCAAACCCACGATATGATTACGAGGGACGCCGTAGTGGAGGGCTCCGGAAATTTCGACCACTTGGACTTCAAGGGGCCATGGCACGGTGACCCAACAGTTTGGAGTTTTCAGCGAAAACTAAACTAGAAGTAGAGGGTCTATTATGCCTATACAGATATAAAAATTGGGCCGTAAAAGAATATTTCAGTCCAAAACACAAGCCCTATAGTCGGTGACAAGCTAAGAAGGAAAAAGTAAAGTGTACCACTATCCATGTGTGTTATGCGCGTCCAACTAGAGCTGCCCTTTGCTATGACGTAATGGTTAGGACGAACCAATAAACAATTCGACTGTAATCCACACGTACACAGCATCATCCTCGCCGGTCGTCATTCGATGCAGTTGAAGTTTGTGATTCTGCCTCGTTTGACGTGCACCGAAGCGGCGGCAGCTCGGAGTGTTTTGCCACGCGCTATCGCGTCCCGTCGTTTCCGCAGCGTGAAGTAGCAATACGGCGGAAGCATGAAAAATAAGGGCAATGCGGCCTCGTGGGCGGAGCCTATATTTATTCTTAGGCTGTCACCGACTGTAGAAGTCACCGGCTGTAAACCCGTCCACCGCCGGCGACCTCCGTTTTGCCATGGCACGTGTGACGTCACGTGCCAGCAAGGAGAGGAGCCTTCGTCTTCTACCAAAGCTTCAGCCGCTGCAAATCGTTCAGTTTCGGTGCCGAACTGAAGAAAGCTAAAATACATCGATTTCACGCGCAGCTGGATCACAGAAAAATATGGTTCGCCGGAATGCAGACGCTCGCACAGCTAGCCGCTTGTTACGTCACGGCTCGCGAGGGCGCCAGTGTTGCCGATTCTCATGGCCGTTTGCGTGTTTATAAAAATATTTAATTGTAAATTAAGCACTCGACCAAATGCGCTAAGATTTCGCAAGATTATTTGTGAATGCGCAAGGATTAACCCGCATAACACAGATTATGATCGAAAGTTGGGTGCCTGGAACCTCTCTGCGCTGAGAAACAAAGTTGCAACAACCTAGCATCATTTGGCTATAGCCTTGCAAGAATATCGATGCAACCTAGAAACAACCTTCATCACGTAGCTTAGGCCTAGAAACAACCTATTAGCCTTCAGAATCGTATCAGTCTCGCGGTTTCAAGCCTTGCGCGGCTTGTGACAAGCTTCACCAATTTCTTGGCCTGCGTCTTTACTGCCAGAACCGGAATCTGCCTTTAACTTGCGCCTAAATCTAAGTATACACGGGTCTCCAGCATTTCCGCCTCCAACGAAAAATGAGGCTGCCGCGGCCGGGATTCGATCCCGCAACCTCAGAGCAAGCAGTGGAGCACGATAACTACGAAACCACCGTGACGGGTCCGAGCTGGAGCCGAAAGGAGCGCGACTGGTTCGGCGCTCCGCGCGCATAAATTCAGCAGCGCCACCTGTCGCGAACAGAGCGAGACGCCGCTCGATCGCGAATTCCGCCAGGATGCACGCGTTAATAGGATGCGCGCTCGCTAATAGCCGTCAAAAAATAACAAAATAATAAAAAAGATATCACAAAAGTGAATAAGTGGCTGAATGAGTTCGGCCTAGTGGCAGCTTTTAGTGCGCTGACGGGAAGTCCACGCGGTAATTAGTGGGTCCATTTAAGTGTATGCCGTTATACGACACGGGCCCAAGCCGATATCGACAGGAGCGCTGAGCAGTTGTTACCGTGAACCAGGTGGAGCTACAGATGCTGTGTTTTGGAAATTGACATTTGAAATTTGTTGCGCAGGTTTTCTTTTTTTTTTCTTCTAACGCCACCGGGGATGATTGCTTTTGTTTATTACAATGAAATTATATTTCGGCAGACCAAAACGTTTTACTTCGGCACAAGCACACTATAAGTGATTGCAGAATGGTTATAATGCATTGACTGATTGTTAAATGCGCGAAACGGTCGGAAAATGATTTTTTGTTTGGCTCACTTAACAATTAGTTAATGAAGGAAGGGAATTTTCCAGGGCTCCTTTCTTTGTTTTGCACAACCTTAGTAAAACAATTAGTGCAGTCAATTAGTATAATTAACCAAATAGCCCCTAATGTCGCCGCGCTCGAGGCAGAAAGAGAGGAGATTCGAGGAGCACTTAAGCTTCATACCCCAAAAGATAGCCCGCAAACTCCCTTTGAAAGGTTGCGGGTTCGAGTTCCAGAGATCCGAACCGCGATCTCATGTTGAAAAGCAGAGCGGAAGGCCATGAACTTACAGCATACATATTGTTTCATCTACCTTTCAATCAGGAGCTCTATACATGACATCTCGAAGTTGAATTGGCGCACCCACAGACGCAAGCTTTTTGCACGCCTTTCGTGTTTTACTTGCATATGTTTGTTTCTTCTTCTTCTTTTTCGTCGTCGTACACCCCGGCAATAATGGCCCCAAACTTCGAATTTCCAACTTCAGTTCCAATACACTGTAGTTCAAGTTCCAACTTTCAATACGCTGTACATCATTTTGCATATTTCACACTATAATAATGTGTTTGTTTAGGGTTGAGTACGAATTGAAACATTAGTAGACTAAATGCAGAGCCTGTTTAACACCTAAATAGCCCCCCCCCCCCCCTCCCGTAAAACAACCTATTCAACGTCCACGCACGCATCTCCTAGAGAACACCCACACCGGTACATGCATATCATTTCACACCTCGGTGCGAAAAAGTAGTCGCGTGGCGACGCGGGCCGCTAATGTCGGAACAAAAAAGCCTCAAACGAATAAACAAACGAAAAAAAAAAGAAGTCTGCAGCACGAATGAATAAATACACACAACTGGTGGCAGCACACGGTGTAACAGCAGCGATTAGCGAAAGCGACGGTGCGCGCAAAGCGGTCGCTTATGCGTTCGTCGCCTCCTTGCTTCACCCCTCCCTCGTCCCCCCCTCCTTCCTTCCTTCACCCCCCTTTTTTTACCCCCCTTCCTTTGTCCCTTTGCTCATTAGCGGAGGTCACCTGCGACCGACCCTATTTACAGACCACTAATTGGAGTATAACCACCGCGCCCTCACACCTGCGCGAGCAAAGACCCACCACCACCACCGCCCGCGTAACGCTCGGACGCCCACCGTCCGCCATATTGCTTTGGCACTGCCGTTTTGCTTTGTTATTTACACGTCTTTTTTTTTTCCTACGTTGCTTATAGCGACGGTCATGCGATGTTCCGCGCCATCTATCGTGGTCCCTGTCTTCCCGTTTCTTCTCGTTTTAACTTCCTTTCTTTCTGTTGTGTTATACCTTAACGGGTTTATATGCTGGGAGCATCGCATCGCGAGCGCCCGAAGCGCCGCGTAGCGGATGGCACGCCCACTCACTTTTCCGCCGGAGGGTATGGGGCAGCGCGAAACAACCTCTTTTGTATCTGGTTTTATATAGCACACTATTACGCGGGTCTGATGATCCTCGCCATACTTACCTGCAACACATCGCTCTAATAATTGTTGGGCGTACCAACCCGTTCACCCCCCCCCCCCCCCTTTTTTTTTTTTGTTTATAGCGCGCCATTGTTGTAGGTGTCGCTGTGGTTTCGGTGATGCCATCTGCCTTCGTTTTCGGTAGGATGGCATCCCAAGACGGGCAACATGTAGTACGCGTGTCAATAGAAATGCTCTACTTGTTCATTTCGAGTATACTATGTGATTAATACACTTTAGTCTTTTGTTGCATACTTTGTACTCCTATCTGCTCATCTACAGCGTTACTGTCAGCCTTATGTCTGCTCACATTCACAGCCAGTACAGTTGATACTCATGCCTACTGATAAGTTTTTCAACGCAGTAGTGTTCGTACGACAGCTCAATATGTATTGGTCAGAGGCGTGAGTTACGAAAGAGTTGGTGGCTGAAGGGGGGGGGGGGGGGTAGCAGTGCTTTGGTGAACCCTGCAAACTTTTTCGCGGGAAGTTTTTGCT
The DNA here is from genome assembly GCA_030522465.1 of Rhipicephalus appendiculatus. NCBI lineage: Eukaryota > Metazoa > Arthropoda > Arachnida > Ixodida > Ixodidae > Rhipicephalus > Rhipicephalus appendiculatus. The sequence goes on from JALIZH010032995.1 coordinate 1,759,847, forward strand.
AAAAGTGGGTCGTATGAGTTGTGTCTTTCAATAAAAATGTCTTTACTCGATTGCAACCACTGATAGAGAGAGAGAATAAAAAAGAGAGAAAGGCAGGGAGGTTAACCAGAAGTGTAGCATCCGGTTTGCTACCCTGCACTAAGGGGAGGGGGAAAGGGAAAAGAAAGATGGAAAAGGAAAGCGAAGAGGAGTGTAGACGCGCGAATAAAAAAAAAAGAAAAAAAGAGAGGGCGGGGTGCTATAGCCTATTCAATAGGCCACTGGCACGCAAAAAGTTCAGTAAGTCCTTGACTGATTTTCTCTGTGAAGACAGTTCGCGTCGGTATTCGAGCACTGACTGTTCTGACCACAGATAGCTCGTACTTGAAGGTACGAGATCAAAGCTGCCACTTGGTGCACCTAATTGTGAGATAACGGCGTTTTAAAAGCATCGACACCATGATGGAAAATGCTAATTATACGCTAACACACTCATCAGTCGACTCATTCAGACTCATATCAAGTCATGAGTCTGAGTCGCAGCGGGTCCGGCTGACTCATATTTTCCTGAGCTTGAGTGCGAATGAGCACGTTTAAGAAACAGCTTAGTGAGTCTTAGTATGGCTGGGAAAAATTTTGGTGAGCCCGAGTCCGAGTAAGCGCTAGATATAATTAAGTGAGTTGAGGGAGCTGCACGGCTGACTTGTGCTTGCACATGCGGTCTTGAGCCTTTTCTTCAATCCAAACCATTGCGCAGTGCGCGAAACTCTATTCAGCAGAACTGGAATCGAACCCGAGACATCGCGTGCCGGGTAGCAGAACTTCATGACGGTCCGCCGGAACGCATGGACAACAACAGCAGTGCACGTTGTGCCATCGACCTACATTAAAGTGGTCTATTATAGGAGGTCATTACGTAGAAGGGTTTGTAAGGCCTGGATATAGGACGATGTCGCAGGATGTGCAGGGAGTGCATGCACTTGCGACACGCTTCTCTAATGAGCCGGCTATCCGGCGCCGCCAAGCCGTGACGATGAAGTGGCGAAAAAAAAAGAAAAAAAAAAAAGAAAGTGGTCTCCTTGACCCGACACGGACGCGGCTTGTCCTTGGCACCGAAGCTGTATATATATACATATACGCGGAGCCGGGCCTTCGTCCATCAACACTGTGCCGAAAGCGATAGCCCTATTGTTTCTTTCTTTATCCAAACAAACAATAAAGTTCGTGGTACAAAAAAAAAAAAAAAAAGAAAAACTCGCAGGGTTCCTTGTCCATTCGCCTGTGATGGATCCGAAGGCGAAAGTCATCTTTGTCAAGTCGATGTATTATCATCTTCTTATATTCAGTCGATGTATTAATGCCTCCATGGGTCGGACAGCCATTGTAATTTTCCTGCACTTCACTAGGATTAAGAGTTGTCTATTAAAGCGACAGTTTCCATTCGCTCAATTAGTGCTGCTACTACATGTAGTCCAACTGCAGTGGAGGGCAATGAAGGGGGAATTTCGGGAACGGAGAGTCGCAGAAGCGCATGTCGACGGTCAAATTGTTTTGACTTTTGACGCTCGCGTTTTGTTTAGTTCGGGCTGCTCAAAGCATGCCCTACACCTGGCAGAGGCGGAAACGACACCAGCACACACGTTGGTGCAGTGCGAGGCGCGACTGTCCGGCTCTGACCTGGCCGGCTATCCAGCACTGACCGACGAGGTTGAACGGGCGGCTCTTGCTCGCATTGACCACAGACCGATGTCGTTAGTAACTATTCTCCAATGTCATCCCGAAGAGTCCTCGACAGTTGAAGCAATGGAGGCATTGCTGAAATTTCTAAGGACGAAAGACTTGCACGAGGGGCTGCATACTCGTAAGGATGCCGCATACCACACAAAACTGCCGCTCTGTGACGTTGTGTGTGCTCCTCTCTTTCTCTTTGCTCTTAATTATTGCCCTCCCCCCATCTCTTTCCTCCGTGCAGGGTAGCATACCGTTTATGCTAAACTGGTTAGCATCCCTGCCTTTCCTCTCTCCCCTGTTTTCCTTCATTAAAGTTCTTTCACTTTCTGTTCAGTTCTGTTCAGTTCTGTTCTGTTCGACAGAAATATTCAATTCCCCGCGGCTCCCTAGAGTACGACAACACGCGACCACTGGCGACACGGTGCGGCCTGGCCGGTCTACTAAGCGACGCGACAACGTGTGGGTCTGCCGCTAATTTCAGCCAACGGTCAGGCCTAATGACCCGTTCATCCCGTGGCACGAAGCAGCAGCAACCGCGGAGGGGCGGGGGGGGGGGGTTGCAGGAGGGGGGCGGGCGGGATGTGTTTAGTATGAAAGGAAAGCGTTCAACGAAGCACGCATAACTCGGAGCATCAGCAGCAGCAGCAGCGTTCGACCGGCTCGTCGCACGCAGACCTCCGGTCAGCCGAAACGTCCACCGGTCGCGGCAGATGCGCGCGGGCCAGACGACGTCCGCTCGTTCACCGTCAATGTCCGGCGACACGGTTGGTCGCCTCGCGGACAGCGGCGATGGTTTGGTCGTGCTAATGGGCTTCTGTTCAGTTCCGTTTCTGCGGCCTTATTATTTTTGTGGTACAGCACCTGAACAGGTACCGCATATGTTCGCGCAGTGGCCGCAGCCGTGTAAGAGCCCGCACCCAGAACTTTATTTGCAAGAAAACTGAAAGGGTCACCTTATGAATGCGCCTAAGACGAGTCGAAGGTGACAGACATGTTCTTTTTTAACACGAAAGTGTTTTATACCGGGGTCCACCGCATCTCCACTGACGTATTTCCGTCACGGATATGACGTTGTAAAATATAAACAGATTGCAAAGCAAAAACTAGAAGAAAAAGTTCCGTTGCCGGGCGTCGAATCAACGACCTCTTTTTTCTCAAAGTCGATGTATTCATCCTCCCCCCTACAAAAACGTTCTGCACTTAACGTGCTTTTGCGCTGCCTCCGCGATCGGCTCACCTTTCAGCAGGCGACAGTGTCCTGTTATGACGTCACGGTATGTGACGTCATAGCGACGTAATATTAACCTTACAAAGTTTGGAGTATGGGACGTAATTACGACGTCATCGCGTGATGATGATTTGTTGCATCACTTGGGTTGACGCCGACGGCGCAGCTGGGCGCCGACTGTCAATTTTCGCGTTTCATGAATTCCCACAAACTAGCCCAGTTATCCGTTCTCGTGAGGAATCTAAACGTGTCGCCTTAATAAAGGCAAGTACCGCTGAAAATATTTAAGAAAACAAATAATGATGTGTCTCTTTCTCTGTGTAACAGCCACACCCGCAAGTTTCGCCCCAAATTTTATTTATTTATTTATTTATTTATTTATTTATTTATTTATTTATTTATTTATTTATGCAAGTACCTGCAGCGCCACGAGGGCATTATTGCTGGGGGGGCAACTGAAGAAAAAAGAGTTACATAGCAAATATATGTGGACACACATACATAATGAAAATATGAGCTAATTACAAAGCGGTTAATGCAGCATGGAAAAGTGGCAACACATACTGACGAAACAATAACCTTGAATGCAGCCACAATTTCATCAAGAAAAGAAAAAAAAAGGTAACAGCAGAAGCAAAGGGGACATGTAGTTTGTAGCTCCCGGCAGATTAGAATGTAAAAACAATTGGAACTGGGATAATGTTCTACAGTTACATGGACCCTCCGAGGGAAAAAGAACCCCTGCGGACATTACGCGAGTATATGTGGTACATGGAGGCCGGGTTGAAGAACCCTGAAGCGGGTGGTGGTTGGGGTGTGGTGCAGGTGAGTGGCACGGGGTGACGTGCCGTGGAAAAGTCATTCCATGTCCCGCAAGAGAGGTGATGATGAGTTCGTGCCCCGCTGCCCTCCGTTTGTTTTTTCGCGTATTGCTTTCAAGAGCTGATGACCCCACACCCGCCCCATGCCTTTGGAGCGCGTATGGCTTTGGAGCTTGCGTGTGGTTGCAAGTGTCGCTGCTGCGTGCCACCTTCGCTGTGGGTGACCTGCCGGCCGGACTCTCGGGACAGCAGCTGGTTCCTTTTTTTTTTTTTTTTTGTAATGGCCGCTCGTGATTGAAGCGCTCTAGCAGAACGGTAGTAGCTCCTTTTAGCGTCGATCTCTCTCTCTATCTCTCTCTTTTTTTATTAATGGCAAGACCACCGAGTGGCACTGTCGTTCCTCTTCCAAGCACTTCCGAACACTTTCTTCTGGTTTCCCGAATACTCGGGGGAAAAAAAAAAGAAAAAATTCGGCGAATTGACATTAATTCGAAATACTGGATTAGAATTCGTGTTCATTTTCAGCACGCATGTCACAAAGTTGCAATCAAACTTAGGTTCATCCTCCAAAACTGCTTCGTCAAAACTGTCTTGTCGGCCTACAGATAGGAAGTGAGAACGAATAGAGAAGGGGGTGGGCTTGACGTTTATTGTGCCAGAGGCCGCATAATACTGCCCTGCGGACCGCATGTGGCCCGCGGGCCGCATATTGCCAACCCCTGGTCTAAACCAACTGAACTATTTCGAATAGCTTACACTGGTTCCAGCAGCGGAATTGAAAGGGAGTGACAAAGCGAAGACAAGCGACGTCCTTGTCTGTCTATGTCTATTTTAATAAACTTGTTTTGACAAGCGTGTGCTGGTGAATCGTTAAACGGAGGCTGTATTACTCGCGACGTTCCCATGCTGCCTGATGCGCTATGATTGCGACCCCCCCCCCCCCCCGCCCCCTCTTCTCCCTTTTATGTAGACTCTGCATGAACGCAAGGTACAGCTCTGGTAATAGCTTCTGTAGGCAACTCTACACCGGTGTGTGGGCATCTGCATACGCGGGTCCATTGTCCTCGGTCGGACACGCAACTCCACTGTCACCGACCGACCGACCGACGGACCGAGGCGTTTGTCGCGTGAGTGTACTACGTCTGCATCGAAACGGCGACGACGACGACCGCTATCCGGTGTCCCGCCGTGGTCACTCGACTCCACGGACTTTTCGACCGAACCAGCGGGTACAACGACAGGTGCGACGCCGAGACAGAGCGAAAAGAAGCAATAAAGAAGGCGTCGAATCCGGTGGGACGCGGTACAGCGTTCAGAGTCGAACCGCCCCTCATGTCACTCTCGGGCGCTCGCAGACTTCACGGGAGTCAGTGCAAAGCCAAATGTACACGTCTACAGTGTCCCCATCGGTGTGTGGGAGATTTCGTATAGAACGCTCGTTCCCTCTTGCCCTGTGGTGTCATCGAGGAGGCTTTGAACGAGGCGGCTCTTGCTTTTGCATGACTTCATCCAAAACAGTGGTATCACGTGACACTGCTGCAGTATGCTGTGTGCGCCTTGATTTCGTCGACGACTGAGGGACGCCTTCTCTCTCGCCTGAAACAAAAGACGACGTGAGAAGGAGGAGGAAAAGAAAACGGTTAAGGAACAACAATGCGAGGCAACAAACAAGCACAGTTCGTGCGTCCATCATAGGCATGCATATCGAGTGAGTCTCATCAGCAGCGCAATAAGTTAGAGGAGGCGTTGGCTCTCGGATCCGTCCCGTCTGAGAACTAAGCCAACCGAACCTCCCGTAACAATGCGCGCATGCGCGAGGATTTGGATGACGTAAGCTTTGAGACCTCATGTCTTTCTCGCAAGTATAGTAGTGTCGGTAGTGTAATCTCACGGCGCATGCGCGCTAGTCAGTGCTTAGACACGGGAAGGAGCGCGTCCGCGTTTTCCCATCGCGGCGTTTTGGGCTCTACCTCAAAGGCATAATGGGCGGACCTGTTTTCGATATTCGATCGATCGAAGACTCGTCGGCACGTTTGTATATTAGAGAGGTGTCTGGAAGCCATTGTTTCGGGGGGTTTAGGCGCTGGGTCGCTATGATGGAAGATGTTCTCGGAGTTCTTTTTTTTTATTCTACACGCGCAGTTCTATTCTACGCCGCCGCCTTTAGCACATGTCCCACGCTTTTGCGTGGGAGTCGGTGACGTAGTTGTATAGGATGACAACGCGTGGGACCTCTGGGAGACTGGGAATCCTGCGGCGTGGTGATCAGTGAAGTACTGTAGTGTTCAGAACAATATCAGATCAGAGGGGCACCCCGAAAATCACCTCAGCATCTCGCGTGAGGGGGGGGGGGGGGGTCGCCTCGTGACTATCAGAGCAAGGACTGGATATATCCTCTGACACCTGGATTGTTGTGGGGATGTTGAAGTAAATACTCAAAAGTACCTCGACTACTTAACTTTCCTAGTGTTCCCAAGAGGATGTCACGTTGAATAAAGACAAACAACTAGCGAAGAAAGCAAAAGGCAATGGCGGCTTCTTTGGCAAGAGGCCGCTGTTCATTGGAATGTTCACAAACACACGGCTGTTCTCTTCAAGTTGCGGGACTACACACTACCATGGCGTGTCATAGCACGATTGAAGGGGTGACTACAAGGGGCACACTGAACCATTTCTGAGTGGCGAATCATAGAAATCCTGATTTAAGTCCTGACTGGGACATTCATCAGGCAGCAGAAGTTTGGACAATACGATTACCTGCGTTGAAAATCAAACTTTCCTGTTTTCTTTGTTTTCACGCGGGGACACCTGGGCTTGTTTGGGACTGTGACGTCATTGTCGTGGAACTTCGTTACCCTATAGACTGTTTTACGGATGAGTTTGAGTGCCGCCATCTTGGGCTGCTAACCTTTGTGTTTTACGTCTTTAACAACTAAACGAACAGCGTTACGGTTGACGTATACGCATGAGAAGGGTTGGGTAGGTGCATACGATGTTTCATGGCCATGGCCATAGGCGTGCGCAGGGTTCCCCTTCAGGGGGGGCAGGGGGGGGTGAAGGTTCATCGCAGCGCCCCCCCCCCCCTTCCTATTAAGTCAATGTATGGGGCAGACTTTGCGGCCCCCTCTCTTAGGTGACTAGGGGGGGCGGCCGCCCCCCTCTGCCCCCCCTCGTGCGCACGCCTATGGCCATGGCCATGGGAGACGTCAAGTGCGTAACATCTTTGCGAGTTCAGCGTAAGCTCGGAGGCCAGCGCTACCTGGGAGGAGGGTGAGGGGGGGGGGAGTCATTTTTTCCTGGTTTACAAAGGTTCGTTTGAATGTCCAGAAATGGCCGTCATATGTGCTCTTGAGCTAGACTCCGCATTCTCTGTAACCTACACAGGATTCTTCTCAATATGCTTTCGTTCAATGTTCCTTTAGCGCCTTACTGAGGGTGACAGCTTTTACATAGACGTGCCCCTCTAAGTGCCGGTCCCTGTGGATCATTCTGATGCACAGGGACGGTCTGTGGTCATACCATCACGGTCTGTGGTCATAACGTGATGCTCACGTGACTGGATCGCCAGATCACCGATCAACGTAACGAACACCTTGGTGTTTCAAATCACGTTTGCGCAACTCGCGTTTCTCGATTCAAAAGACGTCTTTCTCTCTCTCCCCTCCAATCCGAATGCCCCTCTCACACACTCACACATTCTCGTGTATGATGAAGGAAGGAATACTTGGTGTATGTACACCCACACGGCGCGATCGCGCTCTTTCGCACGTTATGTGTCGCGCGCGAACTTTTCGCCGCTCTGCTGCATCGCGTTACGTCCGCTTCGTCGACTCAGATGGATCGGGTCGCTCCCCCCCCCCAAAAAACGCGCTCAGACTGCGTGCGGTTCCTAAACCCTAATTGCGGCGCGGCTTCAAAGCGTTTCGCGTGTACTCCCGATTCAAGCGGGTGCGAATGTTTCCGTGCCCTCACGCGTATAATGTACAGGCCACATGCAGAAAGGCCTTTTCCATCTCCTTTCCCTGTTGCGTCAGTGCACCTTTATGAAGCGTTTCGGCCGTTAATCTTTCTTCAATATCTGAATGTGTTTTAGAGCGAGAGGTTCGAAGGAAGATGTTCCAGCTCAGATAGTTGGGTGTGTGTTCGCGCGCTCGTTGGGGGGGAGGGGGGCAAGGAAGGGTGAGTTGGAATTAAGCCCCGCCCTGCAACGAACGGGGTGTCTGCATGGGCATCGGCAGGGTTCTGTCTTTCTGTCCTGGCGGGTTCAAACCCTTGTTGCATCGAAGTATGCGAGGGAGGGGGGGGCTGGTGAGGCTTTGGTGGGGCGCCAGTCCTGGTGTATACTAGGCTAGGGAGGGGGGGGGGGAGGGCAAAGCGGAGCAGGGGACCCTTTTGCACCCCCGTCCCTCCCCCACACCCCCTGCTGACGCATATGTGTGTCTGGGATTCCACAGCACTGTCCACTTTATTACGCCTAGTTCTTTCACACATTGTACCGAGATCGCTGAGAACGTACTGCTGCTAGTTGTATAAGCTATGGGATTCGGAAAACCTGGCCAATTGTGGGGACGACATCGCAGGTATAAATGATCACGCTGTTTGATCGAGCACCACTTTTGGTGACAAAAAGGTGTGTGCGCTGCGTCTGCACCCGCCGCCTCTAATTGCCTCGGAAATTTTCGCCAAACCGTCGTTTCTATTCACTTCCTCCCCCCTTCCCTTCCCTCCCCCCCTTCCCTCCGCTCTCTCTCCTGTCCCTGACTCCTTGCTCACTTGCTTGACTTAAAAGTCGTTCACCGAACCGTACGACAGGTTTTGTGGGAATCGCATCCTTTGAGCGGGCACACTGTACAATGCGAGGGGAGAGGCGTTGTTTCGGGCCGCATGAGTTCGGTCGTGCGTGGTGCGCGCAGAATTAAGCGCGCCGCTAATTAGCCCTCGCTAGCCGACGTATGTTTGCTTATTGGATGGTTCTTGAGGACCCGTATTCATATCCGATTGCGAAGAGCAGTAATGCCCACAGCGAACGTGTGTACCTGCAACTCATACGCAGCAAGTAGAACCGCCACTATATACACCTTTACGTGGACTTTGCCGGCGCAGCGTAACAGTCGCGCAGCTTGGCCCGTATTCACAAACACACACACACAAAAAGAAGAAAAAGAAAACAGAAATTCTTAAGCTGAAAATGTTCGTAAGAGAATATTTCATCCAACCCTGATACTGGACGTATCCTTAGTAAAGCCTGCTGGCCAATCAGAAAGGGCATACTTACGAAAGAGAAGTTTTGTGAATTCAATCCCTTTTCCGCTCATGTCCTTGTTTTTCACCGCCGAATAGCACCGCTCTCTGGCGCGCTATAAGCCAGCTGGAAAACCACCCACTTACACAGAGCAAAAGCCTATAGGACACTGGACTAAACTGATTTCAACTATCCTTCAAGAGGAAAGTATATAACAGCTGCATCTTACCAGTACTTACCTATACGGAGTGGAAACCTGGAGGCTTACAAAGGGGATTCAACTTAAATTGAGGACGACGCAGCGAGCAATGGACAGGAAAATGATAGGTGTAACCTTAAGGGACTAGAAGGTAGCAGAGTGAGTCAGGGAAACAAACAGGTGTTAAGGACGTCTTAGTCGAAATCAAGAAGAAGGAATGGACATGGGCAGGACTGGTAGCGCGTATAGGCAAGATAGCCGCTGGTTATCAGAAGTAACCGACTGGATTCTAAGAGAAGGAATATGCGCTGTATGGGCAGGCAGAAAGTTAGGCCGGCAGACGAGATTAAGAAGTTTGCGGGTATAACGTGGCAGCAGAAAGCACAGGACCGAAGTGATTGGCGAAACATGGGAACAGGTCCTTGCCTTGCAGTGGGCGCATGCAGTACGGCTGGTGATGATGATGACTTCAGCGCGAGTAAATGTAAGGGCGTTTCTGCGTTTCCTGTTAAATTACTGTTAACTGGTTATTTAATGACGCCAGTTACCCTTAAACGGTAATTCACTCATGAGAAAGATAGTTTACCCCTTCAGTGTTTCTTCGGTGTTGTGACAGTGGTTGGCGAAGCTGCGGGATGTGATACTCAAAAATCCGTCCTAGTTAGTAAAGATAACCTGAGTCTACCTGTCGTACGCAGTCCCTCGCTGAAAATGCGTATATAACTTTTTTTTCGTTTTTTTTTATGATTATTACGACACGAAGACCCTAAAGCTTTACGGCCTAGTCTAGCGGTGTCCCCAGTTTTAATTTCGCACGCATTCGCACTTGGTTCCTCACTCACTTTCTGGCACGCTTTTCTTTCTTTCTTTTTTATTTTTTCAAGAGGACTCTCACGTACGCTCTCCTGAGTACCGGGAACCGGACTTCATTAGCGTATATACTCTTCCAGTTGCTGTCCTCGCCGCTGAAGCGACCAACCTCGAACAGCAGCTGTGTGAGCTCGTTTTTCACGATGCGACGCGACGTTGTATGGGTCGCACGTCCTTTATTATTATTTTTTTTTCTAAGCCGGGGGGGGGGGGGGGTTGAACTTTAAGGCCATTATGAACGCGCGTGCCTGCAAAATGCTATCCCTTAAAAAAAAAAAAGAACTACTCGAATAAGGCCTTACAGAACACGCGTGCCTGCAAAGTGCTATCCCTTAGAAAAAAAAAAAAAAGCTACTCGAAATAAAGTGTACAAGCTCAGCTGACAGTTCGCGCACGCCACGTGATATACATTCGCCGAGAGGGCGAAGCTAACGCGCAAACGTTATTTCTTTCTTCTTTTGTTTTGCGAACGAGGCTCACCGTTAGGGTTTCGACTTGTCGGCGTCTTATGTCGTCACGGTGTGTTCATGTAGTCATGGTTCATAAAAAAAAAAACAAAAAAAAACGGGTGTGCGCCACAAAAATTGGTTAAGTCCCACTACTCGGCCACCGGTCCACTAAATATGATGAAGGCAACAGTTAGCCCAACAAGTGGCCGACGACGTTAGTGGAGCTGAAACACCTTTCCTTACGCGCCGTAGGGATTTTGAAACGGACATGTAGGGAAGAAGAAGAAGAAGAACGTTAGAGTAAGCTGCATTCCGACGCAGTTTTCCGACGACGTTAGCGGAGTGGAAACACCCTTCTCTACACGCCCTGTTTCAGGCTTGGCACCACTAGTGCCTCATCAAAGAAATCTATCCCAAAACACTGCATGTATCGCCCCTCCCCAGTTTTTTTTTTTCTAGTCGAACGAGCAGCGAATGACACCCTTGTTTCTCTTTCTAGCACTTCCGGTCTATCACTTACTTCCGGTCTTCCGAATATTCAGAAAAAGTCATCTAAAAATTGAAATCGAAGGTTCCGGTTCAAGCTTTATACTGCAGCATAACATTATTTTTATCGCAGCATAACATTACTTAAGATACGTGTCCAGTAACTATCAGTGTAACTAATGAAAATTAATCGTGTTCCTCGAGACATTGGGAGCAGCTTGGATGGTTGCGACACCTAGCGGAGCAGATCGTCAACACGCGCTACTCTTTATGCGGCCTCTGGGATCCATTTTGGCAATGCATAAAGAACTGCGTGAGTTTTCTTGCTCTGTAATCCAGTGTGGGATATGTGTTTGCAGTAAATAAGAGCGATTTAGTGTACTACCTATATTCTACGTAGCTGTCCTATAGGGTTTAGGAAAACATTGTTTTCCTAAACAACTGCCGGTGGGCAGCTAAACATTAGGATGAATAGTTTACCTTACACGCCTGCATTTGTATAGCCTACAGTTTTATTAGGTGCGCGTGCTCACGTAGCGTAGGACTTTTAATCGAACATATTAAGACAAACAATATGTTATGTCTATTTTGCATAATACCATCTCAACATGGCTTAATATACAAGACCCGAGACGGGGTACTAAGCTTACTGATATCGCCTCAGTGAACTTAAATGGATCCATATGCTAGTAAATAGGTTTCAAAAAGCTCGTAATAATAACTTGTTAGGATCTTTTAAGAAGTTCGCGTAACAGGTGCATGGCGAAAAGTTAGTAACGTTACGCAAGAGGTGGTAACCATTGCAACTTATAAGTGTCTGCTAACGTAGGTAGTGGTCCGCCACGGTGGATCAGTGGCTACGGTGCTCGGCTGCTGACCCGAAGGTCGCGGGTTCGATCCCGGACGCGGCGGTCGCATTTCGATGGAGGCGAAATGGTAGAGGCCCGTGTGCCGTGCGATGTCAGCGCACGTTAATGAACACCAGATGGTCAAAATTTCCGGAGCCCTCCACTACGGCGTCTCTCATAATCATATCGTGGTTTTGGGACGTAAAACCCCAGATATTATTATTAACTTCGGTAGTGAAAAGGGAGCAAGAAGTTAGTAATGGTCCAAGAGAGTTAGTAACAGCGGCTGTTACTAAGCATTACAAGCTTTTTACCAATTTCTTTGAAGAGTGCGCGCTGCATTTCTAAGGTACTTGATCTTACCATTCAGATATGCGCTTGCGTCGCTACTTTTGGGTCAAGAAACTGAGCGTCCCTACAGATTTTATCGGTGAATTTGTGGTCAATGCCAAGCGAAACGACATACTTTCTAGCACGAGCGAGAAACTTTTATTTTCCACCATTTCGATTGCATTTGCAAAAGCTCAGAGGAACAGTACTTGCTCTTCGAAAAGAAACCAGCTAACACAGCTCGCTCGGATGGGTGAAGTGCATGTGTACCTCGGTTCCGTGGGTGTAGAGAGTATTAAGGCGAAAGCCTTTAATGTCTCATGCTCACGTCCGTCCGGTGTCCGTCCGGCGTCCGTCCCCCCTACCCACAAGAGAGGCTTGGGAGGAGTTCCTGCTCGGCTGCTCTACCCGGGATGCACAGCGCTCCTTGGTGGCCCGCGCCCGAACAGCGATCCTTTCCAGTGGACTCCCGGAATAGGGAGACCACCCAAGTGCATTTGTTGTGCAACTCTCTGTACTTTTCTAAATAAATGTTTTTCCACCACCACCACCGTCCGTCCACACCCCCCACTGCGCATGCGCCAACCCATTAAAAAAAATAAAAATAAAAACCTCCTCTCCACCTCTCTCTCCTCTAGGCATCCCTGCCCGCGGCGTCGACACCCCCCACTGCGCATGCGCGTCTTCCCCTCTCCTACGCTCCCCCCTCTCCCGCCTCGCGACGCCGACGCAGGCAGCGTCTGCTAGCGAGTTTCTTGGTTGAAAAAACCGACTGCTCGCGCTGCACAACCGTTCACTGGCCACCCCGTATATATGGCAATGGATCTTGACCTGCAAGGTGGTGCCGGCGGGAGATTTCTCCTGTGCGTTGTCGAACGATAAAAAATTTGCAGCGTGCGCGTTAACTAAAAGCGGACTGCGGGTCTCTGTGTCCCGTCCGAGTCTTCTGTCTCTCATTGCCCATCAGCAGCGATTGGGATGTTCCAGTAGGAAAACCGGTCCATCACTGCGTGCTTTGCGCCCCCCCAGGTTTCTCTCCTGTGCAACGCTGCGATGAGCGCCCGCTGCTTCGCATCTACACATGGTTCCCTTTAGCGGGAGATGGCGTAATCTTTAAGGCGAAAGCCTTTAATGTCTCATGCTCACGTCCGTCCGGTGTCCGTCCGGCGTCCGTCCGTCTGTCTGTCTGTTCGTCCGTCCGTCCGTCCGTCCGTCCGTCCGTCCGTCCGTCCGTCCGTCCATCCATCCATCCATCCATCTGTCCGTCCATCCGTCCATGCCCGTCCGTCCATCCGAGCTCTGGCACGGAGCCAGGTGGCCGCCGGAATGCGCAGACGGACGCCGGTCGCGTGGGACTCCATAGCGCTCGCACTTTGCTTGCGTAGCGTCGCTGCGCCCAGAGTTTGCAATCATTCTGACCAACGCCGTCTCAATAGACCCAGGCGTTCACGGAATACACTTTCCAATTTACAAAGGGTCCGTCAATTTAAGAGCTGGAACGCGGATGGCGTTTGCACGATGCGCGAAGCGCGAGAAAATACTAACGCATGCGAACGGAGGAAGATGAGTCTCGCTGCGATTCGCGGTAAAAAATTAAAGAAGAAAACACGCACCCATTCGGTTTGTGTCTTATCCCACTGAGAGTGTAAAAGAAAAAAGACATGCCATAATCAGTGGAATGGCCACACGCTTTCGCCGAACACACTGTGGAATGTACAAAGTGTCCTTCAATTTTTTTGGGTGTAGGTGGGTGTAGAATACCCTGAGAGTACTCGAAGTGTAAATATGTAGGCGACTCTCACTAGTGCTGCGAGGCTGGAATAACAGCGGTGCTTGTGGCCGACCTAGATTACAGCAAGATGTTAGTCAGCTTGGTTTTAATTAGCGCGGTCTTGCTTAGCGTGGTCTTGATTACCATGATCGTAATTAGCATGGTCCTCTCGCTCTCTATTTCTCTCTCTCTGTGTTTCTTCTCATCTGTTTTCTGTTCTGTGCTTTTAACTCTCTCTCTCTCTCTGTTTTTTTTTTTTTTCAGGAGGCACAAATATTCACGTACAGTCGCGCTCAATATTAGTTGCAACACACTGGTTGTGGTTAAAGTGACCCCAAGCCTGAACAATGACACCGACCAACGTTAAATTTGTTCAGAAAGTACCGCTAATTGAGATAGTTTAATTCACCATTTTTTTTTTTATGTAGGTACGACTTTGCAGTCTTGGCACCATTTTGAGTACAGACAGCGTGCTGCAACTTATATTGAGCGCGACTGTATATTGCCCATCCGTTGCGTCAACCTCAATGGGTGTGCAGGCTACAGGCTTATTATCAGCAATATTACCGAGGCGATGCAGGAAAATGTACTATAACTATCCTCATTTCTCGAACGTATACGTCAAGAGCAAACTGTCTTTATTTGTAGTCAACGCTAAGAAGAGGACGAAGAGAGCTCGCGCTGGGCGAGTTATTGTGTTGCACGCACTAGGCGCAGCTCAGTTTTCTGGTCACGCGAAACGGCGGAACAAATAGCTTAAACACCTCCGCTGTAATGAAAAGTACACATCTATTAATTAATTCAACGACCGAGCCAGCCGATATGTGTTTACCAACGTGTCCACATTGTCCCCCCGGATTGACCCTCAGCGGGCTATCGTCGTCTGTGCATGCACTGTCCGAGCGCATCCCCAATGATGAAACCGTTGGGCGCGACAGCGCGCTGGACCGTCGAGGAAGAGCCTTTCCGGGTGGCGGCTTTCTCCGGACGCCATTGGAGAGGAGGGGGGTATCGCGTGCAGGGTAGGGGGGTTGGAAGACAGCGCTAATATAGACCGGATGCTTTCGTTTGAGCGGGCGCTCGCCAAGAGAGACCCGTAGTAGAAGCTACGGGGCAAGACGACGGGGAGTGAGGAGGGTTAGGTCAACTGGCTGAGGACATTGCCACTCTTATATATAAGGCTGGGGCAGAGAGAGAGTGTGTGTGAGAGAGCTCAGAGAGCGGGCTAGCCGTCGGTCCTTCAGCGTGTGGCCATCTCGTGTGGCCTGGGCGTTCGCGGTATGACCCCCCCCCCCTCTTATCCACCCATCAAGCAATTGCGGCGAGTGGCGCTCGGTTCGTGCGACTCGCCGACCGAAGGGGGGGGACGACACGGATGGTTTGGATGAGAGCCCGTTTTGAGGATCGCATCAACTGGTCCGCCGGCTCGGTTGGGCGCGGCCGGCTGTAGAGAGTTTTCACTGTATTACAGCGGAGTAACGGGCTCCATTCTCACTGGCGTAGGCATGAAGGGGGGGGGGGGGGGGGTCATATCTCCCTCTATTTTTGAATTTTGTGTGTGTATATATACGCACGCGCAAATACAAACACACAAAGAAACATACATAAAGGTTAGTCGAGACGTACGCAACCAAATGAAGTAGCTACACAGGACAACAGGACACCTAGCGGTTGTCCTGTGCCGTTCTGTGAGGTCTGTAGTGTGTGCACGATAGCATTATGGATTAACTAAGTATCAAATAGCCCAGCTAAATGCATTAACGAAGTAGCCGCTTTGCGGGAAGAGACCGGAGTACGGCGCTGTAACACAAAATTATGGGGGAAAAAAAGAAATGACGCGTTCGGATTCGTGTTTTTTTTTTTTTTCAGTTGTGGGTTTTCGTTCAATTATATACTGGCTCGTAAACGCGTTCAAGTTTTCCAGTTAACTCCAAGCTAACCACGAGTGTGTGTCTCTCGCTTGCTTTCTATTCCGAGACGTGGATGTCAGGTGGTGGTACAGTAGTTACGGCGGCTCGGCTGCTGAATCAGAAGTCGCCGGTTCGCTCCCAGCCGCGGCGGTCGCATGGAGGCGAAACGCTGGAAGCTCTTGTATACATATTGTTACGCGGGTAGCTTCTCCGAACACCTCCGCCAAGAATGTTACGGGTAGCTTGTCTAATTAATCAAAGCGCTGGGTGGACAAGATGGCACCAATCCAGCAACAACCAAAAACCGTCGTCGTCTTTCTCCTCTTTCATGCAGCCACGCTGCGGCGGCTGTTCCGTATCAACACACATAGGCGTGCGCAAGGTTCATCTTCAGAGGGGGGCGAAGGTTCGTCGCAGCGCCCCCCCCTCCCTATTAAGTCAATGCATGGGGCAGACTTGCGGGATTCCGCAGAACTCATTTGCATTACTTCTGTCCATGTGCTTCGAGTTGTCAATGGATTCGCCCTCGCGCTGCCAAATTGCTAGATTCCTGGTTAGCTCAGTTGGTAAAGCGACCGCCCCGGATAGGCGTTGGTCCCGGGTTTGAACCCCGGACCAGGACGAATTTTTCGGCAACTAAGAAGCTTTTCTTTTGAGAAATCCGTACGGATTTCCTTGTGGCTTCGTGCTACAAACGGGTGGTTGTCTATTTTCTCTTTATTAACCCTTCCGCCACCTTGCGGGATTCCGCAGAACTCATTTGCATGGGGCAGACTGTTGCGCCCCCCCATCCCCCCTCTTAGGTGACTAGGGGGGGGGGGCGCCCCCCCCCTTGCCCCCCTCCTTCTGCGCACGCCTGTGTCAATATACACTCTGCGATTTCAGTGCACGTTAAGGAACACCGGAGCGTCGAAATTTCCGGAGTGCTCCACTACACGGCGTGTCTCGTGATCATATCGTGATGGTTTTGACGCGTAAAAGGCCCGGATGTTATATTTACGTGGGTGTCATGTCCGCTTCATCTCGCGCGTGACTCGAATGACGCGCGATTGAACGAACACACGCCACACACCCACGAAGAGAGAGAAAAATACACACTCAAATACACGCTAATAACACAGAAGCGGTCAACACACAGTCGTGAGGACACCTGACTAGGGGGGAGGGGGGGGGGGGGGGCTTAGATCTTGAGATCGGTGGAGTGAGTTCGTGTGTCGCGCCGTTTTGTATGCGAAACATATTCTTAATCTGACAGAACGTGGGCTTGGACATGTTGGTTGTACATTTTACTATTTTAGCGCTCTGTTCTACAAGCGAGAAAACAGACGACCGACTAGGAAACAGAACTATTCTTAACAATCTTAACCGCAGCGGGAACACGAAACGAAAGAAAAAGATTAAAAGGACTCTCGAAGAAACTGTCACGTGACAACCCTTCCGTTGCCTTCGCTACGCCCCATTTCTCTTTTTCCTCGCCACGGTTCTTAGCAGCGTGATACAGACAGCGGTGTCGGGATGAGCGAGAGCGTTAAGGAGATGAGAGAAGGGGAAATAGAGTTGGTCGTCAACGGTGTGGGGGGTGCCACAAATAATTTCGCGTCGCGTTCGCGGTCCGGGCAACAGCAAGAGAAGCTCGCGGGCTGCGACGGCGCTCGGTCTATAAGAAACGTGAACGTTAAGTCATCCGAGTCCTCGCGGTCTTCGTTTTTATGCGCTCCGCGCCGTCGCAGCGGCAGCTAGCGCCACTGTGCGGCGAGGAACGACACTTGAAAAGGGGGCGGGTGTATATACTACGCTAGGGGCGCTTTTGTATACGAAGCCAACGTGCACGTCTGCTGTCGCTGCTGCGCGGAGCTCCCGCTGCTTCTGTGTAACGTTGACGCAGTTTGTTGTGGTTCAAACCGACGACGACGGCGACTGCTGGCCTCCTGGCCCCCCCCTCCCCCCGCTCGCCTTCCTTCCGACGCCCCCCCCCCCCTCCTCCGCCTCTGTGTCACAAACCCCGCCTTCCCACCCCCACGCCAGCGTGCCAACCCTTGCGAACCCCCCTTCGCGTCGTCTGCTAGCTGTCCCGCTGTAGTCTAAAAAAGCTAGCAGACGACGTCGAGCTGCTGCCGCCTTGTGTACGATATAGCTGAGGCTGCTGGCCGTCATAACAGCAGCCGCAGTGCCGTACCAACGAGCAGCCCTTTTGAAGAGGGAAGGTTCCCCTTCTTAATCTTGCGGTTAGATTTGCCTGGTTTGTTTTGTTGGGGGGTTGTAGGCATAGAGAGGGGGGGGGGGTTGCACGACGCATGTGGGAAAGAAAGAGAACGTGGTTGGGAAGTGCTGCTTGAAGCCTTGTGTTCTTTCGCTGGTTTGACCGCCCGTGCATCCAAGAAGGCGTCGTTTGTTTCGTGTCAGTCGGTCGCGGGGTTCCGCGACGTCAAAGTTGTCTCGAAGGGCCAACGAAACGATTTTCTGTCTCGCTTTGTCGGCTTCCCTCGTCTCTGAATGTATTTTTTACTTTCTCTCTTACTTTGGCTAGTCCCTTCGTTCAAACCTTTTCGCCGTGTCTGACGATGAGTTTCTCATCAGGACTTGCCGCAAAACGCCAGCGGTTCATACACAGATGCCGAGGCTGATTCGCAGTAGCGAGTTTAAGACGCAGGAGCGTTCGATAAATAAGGCAAAAAAAAAATGAAAAATGAAAATTCGGCAGCTTTTACACTATTGTAACACAAGAAGGGCAAACCTTGACTGCACTCTTGAAGACAGTGGAGGGGCAACGTGTATGTACATATGTTCTGCATTCAGTTGACCGTTTGAACGCCTTATGTGGGCATTTTGGTCTTTGTAAGTATATTGATGTACTACGCACGACGTGTCCGTAAGGCGATACGTGGACCAACGTAACTGCAGACTTTGTTGATGCTTGTGATTGGGATTATGACGACGATAATGATGGTGAAATGTTGCTGAGCCCTTCGCAATGGCCGTGAAGCGTTACACCGTTCACTCGTTACGCAATTCAAATTGGTGTGACCCCTTGCGCGATTCAACGTTTTTTACCACGCAGCCAAAAATGCCAGAAACTCTAAATCTAACGCTTAATGTAGGGCTGATTCTGCACGAATCCAGCGCTAATTCTGCGTTTAATGCATGCGCTAATGTAGTTCTTCTGTAGGTCTTGTTGTAGTTCTAAATCCAGCGCTAAATTCCGTGCTAATGTCGTTTTTGTGTAGACCCTAGGGTAGTTCTGAGTCCCTGGCTACATCCTGCGTTAAGCTCGTTCTTGTGTAGGTCTTGGTGTAGTTCTGTATCCTGCGCCTAACGCAGCTCGGCAACCGTGAAACCAGAGGACAACCCAGACGGGCAACCCAGAGATTTCCTTGGCAGTCGCGCGCTTGCCACTGCTTCGGAAATCGCGCACTTGTCCTGGCGGTGGCGCCCTCTCTTGCGTGGCAAGGTTAAATAGCCGGATGTTTCAGAAGCGTTTATCGCTATTTGAGGCAAATTATTGCGACTAATTCTTGGTTATTTCGGTAATTTACACTAATTTAGACCTTGTTATTTAGACCTAGCACACGTTTCGAGCATTGCTAGCCTTGTTTTAGGCCTGTATTGACCACTGCGGGACTGTGCCACGTGAGACAGTGGTCAAAAACTAATAAAAGAAATCCGCGCATCTCCACGAAGTGAATCATGACGAATGGGTGAAACACCTGGAGATTCGTTCGGTGTCCATATAATGTAAATTCAGTGCCATAAAGTGTATATAGAAATGTAAATTTATTTCGCCTTGCAGTCGTCTTACGCAATTCAAGGAACACAGGGAAGTTTAATGCATACTAGTAACATCAGTTCAGGTGAGTATAACTGCACTGGGTAACAAAACGACTTGAGCGGGACATACAAACAAGAGAACACAGGGAAGTTTATTGCATACAAGTAACGGCGAATTCAGGTGACTATAACTTCACTGGGTAACAAAATGACTTCCGCGGGACGTACAAACAAAAAGGGAACATGGGTACACTGGAACTGCAATGCTAACACAGGTCACTAATCACTGGAAAAAAAAAACAAGAAAAAAGGAACACAAACTGACTAAGTTTGCACAGAATTACACGTCATTGGGGAAGAAAAGCAAAATTAGCACTTAGAACATGCTTTGGGCCGGCTCGTATGATACGCAGCTCATTTTTTCCCCGTGCCAGTCACTTTCAAAACGGCAGCATAGGAAATACAATATTCCCTTTCCTCACTCCAAAAAAACATGTATGCCACCTTCTGAGGAAGGCTTCTTCACCGTGTGTTTCTAGCTGTTCGGCCAGGTACCGAACTATGATCATCCTAATCTTCTGTAACGCTGGGTACGCAGCTCGTTGTGGTTGTCGGCGTGATTTGGCTAAACAGCGCCGGCGCCACAATACAAACATCGCGACCGAAAATACGAGTTGTTCACAATGCCTCAAAAGTGAATCAATAAATCTGCCATCTTACCGGTGGCATGTTGGGACATATAGTGCTCGACGCGTGGCTTTGTGTTACAGGTTTCCTTGAGAAGCCTCAACATCTAGGCACATTTTAGTAGAGATGAACCCCTCATCAATACTCTTCTCGATAGGTTATTTTCGCCGGGAACAGCGATCTCTTATCTTATAGTTAGCCTATGTCTACGTTGAAGTCTATTGCAAAACCTTCTTTAGGGGCCCTCTCGCGCATTTTCAAGGCAGCGTGCATTGTGCTGTGCCGTGCCGTGCCGTGCGCACGGACGCCAAACGGATGGGCAAAGCTACAGTTTGGGCTAGTTGGTACGGCATTGTAATGTAGTTGCGCTGAGCGAAATGCACAAACGACAGGTGCGGAAATGCACCTGTCCTGTCCTCTTGTTCCGTCACTCGTTTGTGCATTTCGCTCAGCGCAACTACATTAACTCAAACCACAATATAACGAACCCGGATATAACGAAATAATCGGTTATGACGAAGTAAATGAAAAATACTCTTGCAACAGGTATAGTGTTAGGAATATACCTTTATAACGAATTTTCGGATATAGCGAACCTATTTTCGTGCAAGATGCAACTTCGTTATAAAGAGGTTTAAGTACTAGGACGGGCAAGCCTTACCCGGGTGCTTTGCCCCTAAAATGACAGACAGTTAACCCAAGGGACGCTCAGTGGACGTTATTCGTGGTGTCTCGACTGTACTGTAGTGATTCTCACTTAAATTGAAAGAAATTAAAGTGGACGAAAAAATCACCCTTTTGGTCGGCGGGATCCCGAACAAACAACCTTCGAATGAGACAGTGGTTCTACGACAAGCCGGCCCCCCTAAAGTGCTCACTAAAATTTTTTTTTTAATTTCGCATTTCCACGAAGTGAATCATGACGAGTGGGCGAAGCACTGGGGATCGTTCTTACCGTAGTTCACCCGGGACATTGACCACTCGCGCATGTAGATGAGTGACAACGCGTGTGTATAGTATATACAATGTGTTTTTGCCGTTGAGCCGCCGCTTCCCGCGTCCTCAACACCGGTGTAGCAGCTTGTTGTCGGTGTTGCCGTTTTGCCTTTTGCGGGCGAGAGCGCGTTCACGATCGTTGTCATTAATGCACCATGGCAGAAAGAGAATGTGTGGTCTGGAACTCGCTTATTCTCCATCGTCACCAGCGTCATCGTCATGGCGTATAATGGTTACCTTGCATGTGCTGTGCCGTGATGGCAGCGTCATCGTCATCGCACTAGCGTGGCTACACCGGGGGAGTGATGTACAAGCCTCGACCCTAAGGAGCTTCGCCCCTAAAACAAACAAACAAAAAAAAAACACTCGTGTACTCAGATTAGTACATCAGGGAAACATAGGGGTGGAAAAATTTATCCTGGGTCCCCCACAACGTACGATTCTGTGAACTGTTACATGGATTCATCTTAGAAAAAAAAAATGGTGCAACACAAATAAAAGACAGCCGAATGTTTCTTCTTTTAGCCACTTTGCGCGAAACAAATAAGGACGAAGAAAATAGCAGACTGCTCTACTGCTCTCCCCCCCCGCCCCCCTTTTTTTAGGGGCGAAGCTCCTAAGGGTGTGGGTCTGTCCCTCCTCTGTAGTTGTCGTAGTAGTAGTAGGTAGGTAGATAGCCACGTATACTGGAATGTATACCCACTCCACGTGATAAAGATGACGATCACGCAGTATAGTGGAATGTACCCACTACACGTGATAACGATGAAGTATAAGCGCGTTCCAGTATAGTGGAATGTACCTACTACACGTGATAACGATGACGATGACATCATTCACTTCGTGGATATGGCGTGATTTTATGGGCGAAGCTCCTTAGGGTGTGGGTCTGTCCCTCCTCTGTAGTAGTAGTAGTAGTAGTAGTAGTAGTAGTAGGAGGTAGGTAGCCACGTGTAGTGGAATGTACTCACTCCACGTGATAAAGATGACGATGACGCAGTATAGTGGATTGCACCCACTACACGTGATAACGATGAAGTATAAGCGCGTTCTAGTATAGTGGAATGTACCCACTACACGTGATAACGATGATGATGACGCTGATGACCATGAAGTATAAGCGCGTTCCAGACCACACATTCTCTTTCTGCCATGGATGAAAACGATCGAGCTTCGCCCACTCATCATCATTCACTTCGTGGATATGGCGTGATTTTTTTTTGTCTTTGTTTCGCTTTATTGTTATTGCTTTTTTTTTCGTTACGAAAACGCACAACACTGAATTCAATTTTTGTTAGCACTATTACTGTCGATTGCAACATAGCACCACCAGTATTACTATAGATAGCATTAGTAATATAATATTGAAACATTAATGGTAGCTCCTAGCATTGCGGATTCGATAATAGTAATGCAATAGCATCGTACACCTTGATACAAGCACAAGGTACTCACACTCATGGTTTTCTTATCGCCCACCCCCCCACCTCCGTCCCCTTGCTTTTTTTCCTAATACATATTCATATTCTTGCGCCATCTTGTTCGCTGTCGCTCTGTTTCTGCTGCTTCCGCTCTTGGTGCGGCCATAAATCAGACTAACCGTACGACACACAGAGTCTTGCACTAAATAATAATAAAAAAAAAGCAAAATGAGCTCCTATAGGAGACACTTTACGGTGTTCAGTAGTCTGTGTATCCCGCGTCTTTCTTTCTTTCTTTCTTTCTTTCTTTCTTTCTTTCTTTCTTTCTTTCTTTCTTTCTTTCTTTCTTTCTTTCTTTCTTTCTTTCTTTCTTTCTTTCTTTCTTTCTTTCTTTCTTTCTTTCTTTCTTTCTTTCTTTCTTTCTTTCTTTCTTTCTTTCTTTCTTTCACCTGTCAGCCCGACTATCTATACCCGTTCTTTGTATATAGTGTCTGAATCGCAGCGACGCTTTCGTTCCGCCATCTTGATTTACTCGTCTGTGTGAAGGACCCCCTGCACGTGAGCGTCTCGCACGAGGGAGTGCGCGAGCGTGACTACCGTGTCTGCGCGCTCTTACTCCGCCGATGTCTCGCACGTTGTCATCACGCTCTTTTATCACTGACCATGTTTACTTTTTATCTTTTCATCAAATTACCGCGAGTTATCGCTCCACTCAAGTCATGTGCTCACCCTAAATAAAGTCTCTTGCGTGCCATTGCTGATTCTTTATTCCAAAGGGGCATTTGTCTTCTCGCAGTGCGTGCGTCACGCCAATAGTGTTGAAGATATGCGCCAGAGGACACCACCGATCAACCTAATCCATACTACACGATCACATTCTTGCGTAAATAGTTACGCGTGTGAACGTTACGTATGACAAATTGATCTATCCAGTACAGGAGTTATTGCATATAGTTATTATCGAAGCAAAACGAAGTAAGTGGCATCACCGAGCTCCGACAACAGCTGCTCTGATATTCATCTCAATAAGTGAGATAAAAGTGAAATTAACTCTAAGTCTGACGTCTGGTTGCTCTTATATTGGAATGCAAATGACGTCACTATAACGCGAACCAATGTGCGCATCCCAACAGTGCATGACGCGGTCACGTGATCTTATATACGACACCACTAGATCCGGAGATACAACACCGCATCTGGTCTGCGACAGTGATACGCGAGTTATAAGACAACAGATCCGGTATAGCCGATGCCAGATACCAGGTCGCTTCGTTGGTCAGCTCAAAAGCGAGGTACGTAGCTAAACAAATGCTGCGCATTAAAAAAAAAGAGCATGAGCTTTTACTACAATAAAGGTGAGGGTTCGGTTATATACTCTGTCGTAATGCTCTAAGAATCTGCCTTCAGCACCAGTTCTATCCAGTATCTAACAGTGACACCATCCTGCGCTTGCATGGGAAGTACACTATAATGCTATTGCGTATATTCGTTTATATGTCAGAGTTCAAAGAAACAAACAGAACAGGTGATTGCACAAGCCCTCACCTGGAAAAATACGATTTTCATTGCGTGCATGCATGTCCTTGCGTCAGGTATCTTCAGATACCACGTGATTCGCGCGACACGCCTCTTCCTGCATGAAAGGCCTGTGGTATCACCCGAGGTTCGAGCCAATGAGAACAGTCGGTGGTTGCTTGCGTGAAAACCAAAATGAAAACAAAAACGTAATTGAATAATCAAGAAATCCAAGGAGGGAAGGCGGGGGGATGGGGGGGGGGGGGGGGGCAGGTGAGGGGGGGGGGGCGTTTACATAGCTTATAGAGAGACAGCCTGCGTGAGGGGGGGGAGGGGGGGAGTTGAGGATTGGGAGTTCGGAGAGGAGTGAGGGGTTTCAGACAGCAAGAATAAGAACGCCAGTCTAGGAGTTGTTGGAAACTTTCCAAAAATTCTGAGCTTGTTATCGGTGCCAAGCTTTGCAACCAAGACCATGGCTTTACGATACAGCCTTCGTGCTTCCGACAGGCTTTGTCTTTAGTCGACTTTTCCCGAGCCCCGAAAGCAAACGCCTTCCTTGGGGAGAACAGAGGAGTCGGCAAACCTTCCGATTCAGGTAAATCTAAGCCACGCTTGCTGATAAAAAAACAAACAAACAAACAAAAAACGAGTAAACAGCAAGAGAGCCACGCAGCAGGCTCCGTTCTGTGCTTTACGCGCTGAGTACGAAGCGGTGGCGTGGTGTCTCTCAATTAGGGAAAAAAGAAGGTTGCAATGAACGTCCCGGAGCTTAATTCAATTAAACGCTTCTGCAGGTCTCGGATAGACAGAAAAATCGGTTCTAACTTCGAGGCCTCCATCTGGGGTGGTAGCTTGTTTGTTTGATTTTCGCGTCCCCTATGGCCTCACCAATCCTAGTTTGTGACGCCATCTTGCGCTGTTTTTTCTTTCTTTTTTTCTTTTTTTGTCGTCTGCTCGCACCGTATAGCAGACGACTTCTTTCGCCCTGCATAGGGATGGCGTGGAACGCCGGCTTTTCCGCATCCATCTATTGGCTTTTGATTTTTTCTGTTCTTGCTCGTTTCTCAGTAAGCAACACTGTTCTTCCTCGTGTGTAAAAGTGAGTTAGCAACCTTTGCCCGCGTCCCTTGACGACAAGGGCATCAACGCGAACCGTGCACAGTGTCACCCAAATTGTCGCTTTTTTTTTTTTTTTGTTGCTGCCGTTTGCTCAATGTATCAGCGGAAGGCAAGAGTCACGGTATAAAAGAATAAAGTGGCTTCTGCAAGAGACAAAAGAAGCCAAGTCGGAAGCCGAGCCGTGCTCTGCGAAGACCCCATGGCGGAAGACCCTAAAAACCCACCTTGGTGGCAACTGGGAAGATGACTTGGACAAACAAACATAGGCCTAATACCTAAAGCAAAGAATCAACCGCTTCTCGCTGAAGCCACCCTGGTTTGTAAGGCAAGATACAAAAGAACGTGCCTTCATCATCTTCTTCTTGTCTTGACACGTATCTTTTCGACCCCGGCGTCCCCAATCAAAGGAGCGAACGAACACGAAAAAAAAGGGTTAACAAGGAAAAGAAGTGCAAGCCCGTGTAGCCACCAGGTCGAACCCAGGGGCAATCGAATGAGCTCCAGAGCAAATCCGGCACGCATGGTCGTTCGGAACGCTCTGGAGTCGAAAAGTGTTAGCCGAAAAAGAACAAAAATACAGAAAAATAAAAGCCAGCAGTAAGAGTAAAGTAGCGACGCAGCCGCTCCAAGTTTTGGCGCCTTGTACCACTTGAGCGTAGAACAATCGAAACTTGACTAGTCACTGCTCAGGAGTCTGCGTGTAACGCTCACGTTGTAGAAATTTGTTTACTTTTTTTTGTCTCCCCATCCTCGTGCGCTAGCTACTCTCCGCGCCGTCGCCTTTTGTTACCCCCGGGGGAGTTGGAGAAGCTACCTCCTTGCTAGTGCTAATTGAACTAAATCCCTACGCGCAGCTAGGCCTAAAGTGTTTTTGCACTCCGAACTGCAGATCAAACAACAGCGCCCCCTACACACACCCCCCCGGCGCCACGTGCGAGCGGTAATTCGGCGTTCGTTCCGTTACGGAGCAATACTCTACTCTTTGCTCATTGTCTCTCGATGCAACGCTTAAGAGTCGCCATTTTGCTTTTTTCGTTACTTTCCGCGTCGCGTTTTCCCTAATAGCGAAAGCGAGCGAGTGCTTCTGTTTATTCCCAATCGGCCCTCGACTTCGGGCGGAACCAATCAGCTGCCTTTTATAAAGACCGAAACTGCGCTAAGGCGGCGTTAAGAGAATAAGGAGGATG
Organism: Rhipicephalus appendiculatus; assembly: GCA_030522465.1. Classification (NCBI taxonomy): domain Eukaryota; kingdom Metazoa; phylum Arthropoda; class Arachnida; order Ixodida; family Ixodidae; genus Rhipicephalus; species Rhipicephalus appendiculatus. The sequence goes on from JALIZH010032995.1 coordinate 1,786,401, forward strand.
CCTCCTATTGTTCGTGACGTCACCAACCGGGCTCATTCCTGATTGGCTAGCCCGAAGGCTTACGCGCCGAGCCAACTCTAAAAGGCGTGCACTCCGTTGCTTCCCCCCCCCCCCCCTTTCCAGCTATCCTAATCAGTGCCGCCCGGGTTTCTTTGTTATTGTTTTTTTTGTAACTACCGCTGCTTTCTCTCATTGTTGCTATCCTTAACGAGACGTCTTGTTCTACCCTAAGTGATTTTCTCGCGCGAAATCTCGGCCATGTTTGTTACCCCTTCGAGACAGTTCCCGACTTTTTCTTTTCCCTCCTTCCATCTCTCTACATCTCTCCAGAACTCTTTCTGCTCTCTTCGATCTCTCCAGGGAAGCATGAGAACGAGTCCGATGCCAGCGACTAACATTAATTTTTCGTCTCTTTATCTTATTTATAACGCGGGATTCTTCAACTTAGCTGCGCGTAGTAGTTCCCGGCTAAAGCCCACCACCTACCTCTACGGGCGGCGTTTACTCTGTAACGACGCTGCGCGGAGCGCTTGGAAGCTAGCAGGCGAAGCCCAACTTCCAGGAGGAGCAAACGTGGCAGACGCGTTTCGCGTGTTAGTTTGTTCTATAACCCTGTCGGCCAAAAACAGCCTACAAATGCAACGACATCAACAACAGTGGTAGCTGCGGGAGCAGACGACGAGCGTGCGCCGTTCCAGACGACAAAAAAAAAACTTACCGCGACCGTCCCCAAAAATGAAATCAAAGCAGTTTCAGGCGTCCCTGCGGGGAAGCCAACCGGCCTACCAAACATGTCGCAAGCCCCTACAAACAAAAAATAACAACACGTAAAACCACATCGCGTTGTTTTGCGTAGCGGGGCGACTGGTAATTTGTCAAAATTTGTGCGTCCTCCTACGCCGCCGAATCTACCCAGTTGCCTGCCTGCCATCTTGGGACCTAATTAGACCCGCACTAAACCGTACGGTGCGTCGCGGTAGCCGTGCAAGTCTTATACGACGAAGCGTGGGTAACAAAACAAGAAACAGAACAATCTCGCTCCTGCGAGTGTCTTGCGAGAGCAAAATCATTTCTTACGAGCGATGTTTTATATAAAGAATAACGCCTCGCGCACCTACTTACGTTTAGGCTTACGGGGGAAGCTAAGCTAGGAGGTTATGAAGGCAGGTCGGGAAAATGATTATTAGGGTTAGGAACAAGGACGGGAACTAAGCGAACTCTCCGTGGTGTGTGCGCGAGCAAAAAGTCTCTGTGGAGTTGCAAATCGCGACTACAGGTTCCGCCCGTTCTTATGAGGTTGACGTACACTCCATCTGTATACAAGGCACACGCAAAACTTCCCAAGTCGATCATTCAGACTGCGTGTGAGTTGTGATGCAGTACAGTTTCTGTTGATCTTCGAAGAACGTCAGTGTTTGATTAATGCGGTTGTCGGGGAGTGCCGTCGCGCTGATTACGTTTCGGAATCTCTGATGTGGTGGGAAGTGTCGAATCAAGAGATGTGACATGTCATGACGGCGCATATGTATTGCTTCCCAAGTGGTGTGAACTCGGTGAGGTCTGATTTGAGTGCATGAGGGACAAAACATAATAATAAAGCAAGGAACAGAATGGCTTGCGATGGAAATCGGCAAGGGCTCCATCAGAACATAAGCGAGAAAAAAGCAAGAAAATGTCTCCAGCTGTCTAGATGTCTAGGGAGAAATTTTATGGAATGCAGAAGCAATAGTTTCATGATTCTAGATGACAATAAGTATACAGTAAAAAATAATAAGGTTACATAGACTAAAAGACTGTCTCCACCGAAACTTAATAATACGAAGAATAATTATTCCTATGATAATATCACCTTCTCAAAAAGAAAAAAAGGAAATTGAAGAGATATATTTGTGCGTGATTGTGCAGATTTTGTTGAGTTGGGTGCTGTTGAGTCATTTGTCCTCGATCAAAATGGTTGTTGAGATGCTAGCGAATGTCGCGTATTGATTTTTTTTCAAAAGACACGAGTATTGCTTTGCAACTTCTCTTGCGTAAAAGGTTAAACCTCGAAGAGAGTAATTGAAGATTGTTTTTTTTGTTTTCTCCAGTAAATATTGTGATACCGCATCTGTACTATTGAGTTTTTCTATCGATAGGTTGATATATCTTGTATCGTATATCGCGCGTATTTGATGTATCCTGTATATACCTACAAAAGGCCACGACGAAATACGAGAAACGTGTCGCGGCGGAAGCCGGAAATAGAAGCCTGCAGGTTTAAAACCCCTTCCTTGTTCACGCTTGTCGCCGTAATCAACGAGAGCGAGTAATCACTGTCAACTTTCAAGCGTGTCGTATCAACTCGCCGTCAAACTTCTCCCGCCCAGGGTTGCCGTTGGGTGGACATGAAAAGGCGCCAGAACTCACGCCAAAAGTAGCCAAAGTAGCCATGTCATTCGATATTATCGCCGAATTTCTAGCCAAATAGAACAGAAACGGTATTATCAACGCAGTCTTTACTATTGATGAATAAATAAAACCATTTTCAATAAGTAAAACCACAAGTTTAAGAAAGAGCCATGGCGCCAACTGGAAATTTTTGTCGCCAACGGGGTCCAAAAGTAGCCAATTTGGCGCAAAGTAGCCACCAACGGCAACCCTGCGGAGTCTTTCTTTTTTCTTTCTTTCTTTCTTTCTTTCTTTCTTTCTTTCTTTCTTTCTTTCTTTCTTTCTTTCTTTCTTTCTTTCTTTCTTTCTTTCTTTCTTTCTTTCTTTCTTCGTTTATTTATTTATTGATTAATTTGTTTATTTATTTGTTTGTTTCGTCTTGCGATGTCTGTTTGTGCTGATAAATTTCATTTTGCTATTTTCTTTCGATTTTTTTTTTCTGAGCGGTTCTTAGTTGCAGGGGTTTGGGTTGGACGAAACGCTAGATTGCGAATGGCCGCTATGAATACAGCTTGCCTTTGAGGTTCATTCTTGGTAACGATGTTGCCGATATAGATCGTGCATGGGCGGTGTTTTTTTCTTTTCTTCTTCTTCTTCTTTTTTTTTTTTTTACATAGAATTAGTATCGCTGCCCAAACTGGTACAACTTGCAGCACTGGTAAGGGTTTGCTTTTTTTTTTTTTGCACGTTTGGTTTATGCATGTTTCTTCACACTGTTTTGTAAACTTTTATACTAATTGTTTGCCCCCCCCCCCCCCCTCCCCTCCCCGCGCACACACGGGCACCTATGTTACGTCCAAATGACGTTTTTAGAGTCAATAAGGAATAGAATTAAAGACGGATAAACCATTTAGGCGCACGTTCATTATCTAGGGTGGTCACAATTAACCGGGGCACTTCAACTGCGGCGTGTGTTCCAATCGTATCGTCATTTTGTCGCACAATAATTTACAGAGGTCTTTCAATTCAAAACTTTTGTGGATCAGAAGAACCGAACAGGGCGCCGCGGGCTGTTGACAGGCAAACGCGCAGCCCGCGGCGGTTGCTCTAGTTGCGGACGCTTTTCATAGATGGCGCAGGGGCCGCGAGCCGCGACAGTCGCGTCGGTGTCACCGGTTTCGAGTTTAGTGGGCTCCGCGAAAGCCACTCTCCCCTTCCTCCTTTCATTTTCCTCCTCCTCCTCTAAGTAGGCGACGCGTTTCGGAGGCAGTTTTTCGGGAATATGGCTTCTAGATGGGGCTACTTGTGGCGATGATGCATTATAAGAGGGAAAAAACAGCGCAAAATTCTGACAGGACACACAAGATGAAGAAGGCACGACAACAGCGCTTCATCTTGTGTGTCCTTTCAGAATTTTGCGCTGTTTTTTCCTATTTATAAGCATGAACCAACGCGTTCAAGCCTCAGCCCTCGATGATGCATTGTCACGTATGGAGCATTTCTTTTCGCTTTGCGGCTCCGTACATCGACTATTATATCTGGGGTCTTAAGAAATGCAATCTGACAAACCCGTTTACAGCACGAAGATTTCTGAAATACACACGGATTCCTCAGAACGTCCTGTATGTCTGGTCCGGAGTACGTCCTGGTTCCGGAGTACGTCCGGAGATCGAACCCGGGACCAACGCCTCTCCGGGTGGTCGCTCTACCAACTGATCTAATCAGGAAGCTAGCAATTGGCAGGCAGTGCGAGGGCGACCTGCCCCCAAATGGCATTGGTCCCGGGTTCGATAGCCGGACCAGGACGAACTTTTCAGTAAACTGAGGCGCTTTCTTTCTGAGAAACCCGAAAGGATTTCCTTGTGGCTTCGTTGTACAAACGATTTTCAATTTCCCTTTCTTAATCATTCTGCCACCCTTCGGTGTTCCGCAGGAACCGATTTTCGGTAATTTCGGGTTTTGCGTGCCAAGACCACGGCGGGATCATGAGGCCCGTCGTCTAGTGGAGGGAGCTCCTGAAATTTCGACAATCTCGTCTTATTTAACGTGCACTGACATTGCGCAGCATACACGGGCCTCTATAATTTCGCCTCCATCGAAAGGCGAACCCGGAAATTTAGGGTCAGCAGCCGAGAAACGTAACTGCGGTACCACCGCGCTGGACTGCTTCCGCCGTCAAGCCAATATTTGGGGGGTCACTAAGTCGAGGACGTTTCCCACATCCTTCGAGGGTGGCCAAAACAATAACATGAAAGTTTGTGAAAGAGAGCAAGAGAGAGAGAGAGAAAGAGAAAGAAATACAGGGAGGTTGACCACAGGAAGTCTCCGGTTTGTTACCCTTTACTTGGGAAGGGGAAAGGGGATGTAACAGAATGAAAGAGAAGAGTCTGGGACGACACTACAAAGTCGTGACTGCAGCACCGTTCAAGTACTGCACCCCAACACTCCGTGTAAACAGTCACAATTTTTGAAAGAACTTGTTGCTGGGCTAGTTAGTAAACCATTTTCAAAAATATTTGAGCGCCAACACGCAGCACATTCACACACGCACACACCCACACATCCAGGCACCAAACACGTAAAGCGTGATTGGTGCCTGTATGTATATGTGTTGGGTGTATGTGTCTTGAACTGCTGTGTTTTTTCGCTCAAAATGATTTTTAAAAATATTGTATGGGAAAAGCGAAAGCTAAGGGGAGAACCCACGGATGGAAACACCATGTGCTATGGAGGTTGTATGCACAGGAATATAAGTGTCTGACACAGGCTGGCCGATGCTTCGATATAGGTGGACCTATCTTCGTTGATGGCGCCTTGCCATATCATGTTTGGCGTCTTAGTGTTAGAGTTGATTCGTTATTATGAAACGTCGCCTCGAAGCAAGACAAAGTCACCTATATAGGAACACACGAAACACAAGCGTAGACGCTTGTGTTCGTGTGTTAATAAGTGTTTTTGTTCTATTTCGTCACGCTGTTTCATAAATTTCAATCCATACCAACTCGCTGAACTGCAAGTCCTAGTTAGAGCGGGCTTAATTTGCGACGCCATGTCCCGTGCTACCGCACTCGCCATTTGAATAAGAAACTGTGAAGGTGCGTGTGTGTGTTTGTGCGTGCGTGTGCGTGTGTACGTTTGAGTGAGTGAGTGAGTGAGTGAGTGAGTGAGTGAGTGAGTGAGTGAGTGGTGAGTGAGTGAGTGAGTGGTGAGTGAGTGAGTGAGTGAGTGAGTGAGTGAGTGAGTGGTGAGTGAGTGAGTAGTGAGTGAGTGAGTGAGTGAGTGAGTGAGTGAGTGAGTGAGTGAGAATCTCCTACAAGCTGAGGAACTCAAGTTTTCTGACGCACTAATCGATCATTCGAGCTCGGAACGGGGCTTCGTGTCGCAGTCACGTGGTCTACGTTGAGAACGAGGCATTTGTACTTCGGCCAAGACGCGTTAAAACGCAAAACTGTTCCACCTTAGGCGATCACGAAGGTGGTTCACTAACAAAGCTACCGAAGAAGAAGATGAGAGAATGCGACATCGACGGCCGGGAGGAACGAACCGCCTCTACTTATAACTCTTGTCGCAGCACCAGCAGCAGCAGCAGCATCCGTGGTTACCATGGAAACGGACGGCGTGTCGTCGTCTCCTTTCGATGATGAACGCGCGGGGGTCGCGCACGCGAGCGAAGAACAAAAGAAAAAAGAAAAGAAGGAGCAATGCGGGGAAGGTGCGAGCGCAGGAGGTGTACAGCATAGGAACCGAAGGGTTGGTTGGTCTCGGACCCTCGGCTTGCTTGCGCGGGAAGGTTTTTCCACTGATGCGAAGCGTCCCTTTGAGCCCCCGGTCGCGCATGCTTGATGTTGTAGCCTCGCTTAGTAGGTATGTGTGGATTTCGTGTTCTTTTTTCTTTTTTGTTTTGCTTGCACTTCCTTATCGTCTCACCCACCCCTTTTTGCTTACTCTCCAACGACGCCCTTCGATTTTTACTCGGCTTGGAGAAAAGGGGATTAGGGAAAGACGCTCCAACTCGGGGAACGATGGGGTAGTAGACTTTAGGGAGCGAAGTATAAAACCTTCAAAAAAAAATAAGCAAATGAATGAAAGAGACATGTAAATCAGCTCTACTGGCATTGATCTTTCTTGCCTTTTATACTTCTTTATCATTAGTCTTCCCTATTTTTGTTCTTCTTCCTTTTTCTGTGAGGGAAAGAATTCGGGAAGTACTTCTGATGCCGCAGGCGGTTGTCGAGGCACGGTTGGTTTTTGGGCACGCGCTCGTTTGGCGAGCGTCGCTTTGGTTCTTCTTCGGAGAGACGTCCATTTTATTATTACCACCGTTTTGGAGTTTGGGTCGAAAAGAAATGCGTTGTGAAACAGTACTTTGCGGAAGTTTTTCTGTATTATTTTCTAGCTCTCTCTCTCTTTGTAATAACAAGCGCGTCGCTCCCGCATCACACGACAACTGAGGTATTACGAGCTATAGGCAGTGTGCTATATGCGACATAGGTCCGCAAGCTCACTCACGAGTCGACGCAGACTCAGATCAGTGAGTCTGAGTGAGTCCGGATAAGTAATATTTTGGTGAGTTTGAGTCCGAGTGAATCCGGTTGCGAAAAAATTTAGTGAGTCTGTGTTCGATTGAGTCCGGTTGAGGAAAAGTTTTGCTGCATCTGAGTCCGACTGAGCCATCAGAGAAAAATATGCTTCATGAGTGAGTCTGAGCGAGCACCATTTTTTTTTTTGTCGACGTATGATGTACGAGGTTGCATGAATAGAAATGAAGTGCGTCAGACAGGCCAGCGCCTCCTCTATTTACAATGCCAGTGCAAACGCTCGCTCCTCAACGGGAGCCGTCGGTCCACTTTAGTTCGGGAGTGGTCGTGATGCGACGCTGCATAATGGGTAGGGCTGCTTGCGTCACACGTGGGTCCGAGCGCTTTCCACGGACATGCGATAGACGCGTTTTCCCATAATATCAAGTGTCTGTCAGATTTGTTCCTTCGTCTTCCTTCTTTGTAGCTCGAAGCAAAGCCGCCGCCGCCTGAAAGCGCTCGTGAACGGCTGGAACGGGCGCATTTGGCTGGCATTGATAAAATAGAGGAGGCGTTGGACAGGCTGACTGACGTTTCGTAGGTTGGACATACTTCTTTGTCAAAAGCGCTTCCTCATCCTTGGCGTGTTAGTCTTCAGCGTGTTCGTCTATGACGTCGCACCAAGCGGGGCCACTGTCGGTACTTGCCACATGGGGGTTTGCCACCCAGGGACTTGCCACCCAGGGACTTGCCACGTAAGGACTTGCCACATAGGACTTGCCACATAGGGGACTTGCCACACTTAGGCGTGCGCATGTTTTTTCCATTAGAGGGGGCAAAGCTTCACCTCAGAAGAACCGCGGATGAAACGATTCAAATAATGCAGATTCCCGGGGGTCTTAAATGAAGCGATGATGTGCGTTGAATAATGAATAATGAATGAATGAATGAATGAATGAATGAATGAATGAATGAATGAATGAATGTACAGAGCCAATATTTATTTGTAGCCTCGCAGTGCCCCTTTGGCCTGTCAGACGTTTTTGATGCAGTCATGTTTCGCAAGTGGGGCCTGCGACTGCTGATGAAGCAAGGTTAAATTGGCGCTTATAGGGACGTGGAAAAGAAACTAAATAGTGGACGACTTCCTGTGTCTCGTCGTCGTAAACGCCGATTTAGCCATACTTCATCAAGCCACTAACCAACTAGTCCATGTTATAGTTTCTTAACCAGCAATTATCGGTATATGTGTTTCTTCGTTGATTGTTTCATTCAATATTCACTTCATTTGTCCATTTATTTCCCCCCTCCCGCGACCACACACGAGATCCATAGTTTTCTAAACAGTAAATCATCTGTCAAGTCGACGGGTGAGAAGCCTTTAACGCCAGGTAGAATTGATAAGTGTGTCGGATGTTATTACACGGGTAAAAAGACTGGAGCCCGTTAAAGGTGCTAAAGAAGGTTAAAGGTGGATAGTTAAAGGATAGTTAAATGATAGTCCCAGAGGCACTCAATAAACAGAGCGCCGGTTACGTTTACAACTTAGAATCTGCTCACCTTTATCAGTTGTCATAACCGTGCTCACCGTAGCGTGCAACGCTATCGCTGTCAGGCGTATGAGTACGGTGTGTCGTGAGATAAAGCAAACTAGCTTCGATGGAAGCTTTGAGAAACACCGGGTCTGCGAAAATTGGGGGAGAGGTGTTCCAGGAGGAGAAGGTAGGTGGAGGAGGAGAAGGGAGGAGAGGGTGTTGAAGTCAGCGAGGATGTTCGCTTCCAATTTCCGCCGGCGCGTCTTTGGGACCGCCGGCGGAGCGCCTTCGTTAGGCCAGGAAGAAACGCCGGCGGCGACGGCGAAGCGAAGTAGGCAGGCAGGCAGGCAAGCGAATGCTCGCGCACGGTGGTACACCCCCTCCCCCCCCCACCTCACACGCACTCTCTCTACGTTCGTACCACCCAGAAAAAACAGGCGACGACGCGACGAGTAGGACGCGTAATAACGAGATAGGGACGATCGGCCAGGAGAGAGTGAAAGAGACGACGGGGGAGGGCGAGAGAAAAGTGTCGTGCTTCCTTAGTGGCCGGCAGGCACAGGCTCACTTTCGTCGAAAAAGGTTATCTATTTATTTATTTATTTACTTATTTAGTTATTGATTTTCTATATATTAAACTTTAACTTTATTTTTTATATACCTTATTCGTTTTACGAATCTTCTCCTAGCCTGTATTTCTGCACGCACTGCATCTGTACTACGATCTGTAGTAACCACTCCCTACGTAATACCTTCAACACAACATTTGGCCTTTAGTGACAACTCGAATAAATTTATCTCAGGTGACGTTGAGATTAATCCCGTCTATTGTGGACCAAATGAAGTTGTTTCGCTCGCTCGCTCACTCACTCACTCACTCACTCACTCACTCACTCACTCACTCACTCACTCACTCACTCACTCACTCACTCACTCACTCACTCACTCACTCACTCACTCACTCTCTGTGATGCTTGCGTTAGTGTTCTTAGGTCTTTTTTCTTTCTTCAAGGCATATTGCACCTTGTGGTGGTTCCCTTGGCAGCAGTGTGTGTGTGCTTTCGAGTGAGTGAGTGAGTGAGTGAGTGAGTGAGTGAGTGAGTGAGTGAGTGAGTGAGTGAGTGAGTGAGTGAGTGAGTGAGTGAGTGAGTGAGTGTGCGAGCGAGTGAGTGAGCGCGCATTTGAGTGCACCAAAGCGTCCGCAACTATGAAACTAAAGCGTGGATCTCGAAATAGCAACTCGCGGAATACAATAGACCGACGATACACGACGGCAACGACGTGATAGAAAGATGAAACGCGAGAAGCACGTGTCGATGGCAACACTGTGACCTATAGGAAACCGATCGAAGATTACAGATCACCCCGCCCTGTAGCCAGGAAGCCCGCATTCGATTCAGGTGGGCAATATATTCGATTACTGTTCGGTGTGGCCCAGATGAGCGGGAGAGATCTCGCCAGCTCCGCGTAATAGACTATACGCCCTTTACAACGTTGAAGGAGCGGTATATGTTTAAAGGGTCATAAAAGCCGATTACTTAAGTAGATTGACCGTCGCGGTGCGTATTGGGAACGCGTCGTCGTTGAGTGGTGATTACGTATGTATACCGCGCCGCGGCGCGGCTTCCATTTCGCGGCTGCTAGCGGCGTTCCTTTCAAACTCCTCTAAATCACCTGTTCATCGTCGCCTTCTTTTTCGCCAGTAGTCTTATCTCTAGTGCGCCCATCGATGCATCGTCCATGCGCTGGTCATCGCATTTTCCGGCCTCTTCAGTCGCAATAGCCCCTGCGCAAGATGAGGGAGATAGTTCCGGTACGATGCATGGGGGGGCTGCCTGTGCCCCCCCTTCCTCGAGAAGACGCGTGCAGTGGTAGCGGGTTTTCTGGCTGTGCTTTTTTTCTTTCCTGTCTTTTTCTTTTGTTTGTTAAATGGTAAAATCAACCCTTTCCTCGTGAAAACGCGCTCAATGAGGGCGCGGGTTTCGCAGTTGCGGCTCGGTTTCTCTTTCTTTTGCGAGGTGTTATAGAGTCAACGCTGCTGGGTCGCGTTAGACCGCAGTGGACTCGATCTCGTTCGTAGTTGCGTGCACTGTGCGTCCGAGTACCGGAATGCACGTTGTGTCGTTTACAGCAGGGTTGCCGTTGGTGGCTACTTTGCGCCAAATTGGCTACTTTTGGACCCCGTTGGCGTCGAAAATTTCCGTTGGCGCCATGGCTCTTTTTTAAACTTGTGGTTTTACTCATTCAAAATGGTTTTGTTAATTCATCAATAGTAAATACTCTGTTGATAATATCGCTTCTGTTCTATTTGGCTAGAAATTTCATGATTTCTCAAATGATTGAGGCTACTTTGGCTACTTTTGGCGTAAGTTCTGGCGCCTCTTCATGTCCACCCAACGGTAACCCTGGTTTACAGCACTCCACGTTTTTAGTGCGCGTTTAGAAGAGCTTGCGCGTACGGTAAAGTGCCGTGATCGTCAAGCGCGAACACCCAGTTCCCTCTGCGTGGTTCGTGGAGGAATATATCAGTGCTCATTAGCGTAGCCGGGGAGGGGGGGGGAGTAATTAAAAAAATTGCGTGTGTGTATGCACGCACACACACAGAAAGCTTTCGGGTGGTCGGAGAAGGATCAGTACCACTATAGTAGCACAAAATGTCGACACAACGTTGCCGTAACATTCAGAAAGTTGCTTGAACGCTGTGTCAACATCTAGTGCTATTACGCACAATCGGAATGAGAAGACCCAGAAGAGGGCTAGTCGTCTTAGGCGAATGCTTAGCAAACTGTGTGAATTTTAATTTGAATTTATATTTGATCTCGCACTTAAAGGAGTAGTGACACGGTATTGAAACATCGCAAAAAGATGACATTTTTCCTTTCTTTGGTATGCCAGTGTTAACGCTGTCCATACGCCAGAGTCAGACAACACGTATAAAATATTTTACTTTAATTTCAAACTTTTCGTCACTGAGCATCAGCGAGGCAGCCCCACCGCAATGGACATTATCCCGAAGAGTCAAGACAGTTCCACCGAGTTTGCGAATCCTGCATCCTGCATGCCGCGAAAATCGCAAAAATCACTGTCTGAGTCAGTGGACGACAGTTTTCTCATCGTTGTTTACGCGCACCACGAGCAGATGACAGATCTGCCGCTAGTACGTCGCGAGTTGCTGTCACCCCGTGACGTCACACTGCCATGAAACGTCACTGAGAAGCCGCCCCTCTCGCTATCGAAACCGAAACTGTTTTTCTAAGGTAGCGGTATTAAAACATATTCGACGCATTCCCAGCCACTACATTACTCCTTTTGGGGTTCTCGACAACAGTGTTTTTATATGGAGCTACAATCTGAAGCTATATAAAATTCATGTCAGTAATCCATTAAGACCTGAATTGAAGTGCACTTAAAATTACATAATGTCGTCCATCGTTGAAGGTATTTTCTTCAAAGCTTTTCTTTGTTGTTGTATGCAATATGCATGACTCATATCGATTTAGCAATGGAGTGCAGGTACTTGAAAGTACGCAGGTATACTTCTAGATCCCCCGTTAGCAGCTTTACATGCAGGCTTCTTCTTTTTGATGTAGGCAGTATACTTTTCATTTCTCAGTAGTGTCGTTTCCTGTAACGAATACGTTGTGGTGAGCCAAATATCTGTAGTGCATAGCGAACGTTTCGAAAGCTTTTAATTACGTGATCAATTGACCACTAAATATACAGTGCACGCAACTGTCGTTCCGTAAGTGACAGCTCGCTCATTCACGTTCGTACAATCTCGTGCGTCCATGCGCATGCACCGACAGCTCCGCATATCGAAGACTCGCCACTGCCCCACCGTTATTGATACCCATCTAAAAAAAATTAATAAATAAAAAAAATGGCGGGTAAGCAACGCAGCTTGGAGCCGGTCTCCCCGTTGCTTCACTGACCTGCAGACTGAACAGAGGGTGAAAACGAAGAGGGGGGGGGGGGGTAGTCAGTAAGCAACGGGGAGGGGGGAGAATTGAGGGTCCCACTTATTACCCCCCCCCCCCCCCCCCCCGCCCCGTACACCCTTATTACGTCACGTAGGGGTCCGAAGGTGTTCGATCACGCTCCCATTCAGACTGGATTCCCCCCTCCGTTTTTGTCTTTGCGCACAGCGTCAGCCTTTTGCTCGAGTAGGCAACGCAGTCGTGTATACGATGATCCGTGAAATTGCAACGAACGAACGTGACTCTGAAAGCTTTATGAGAGAACTGGCGTCCCGATATCCGCTGAAAAAAAAAGAAAAAGATCACGCGGTTCCTTATTATGTAATTGAATATACGAACAGCGCAACAGACAAAGACTGACGAAGGTAACAACACACAGTCTTTGTCTGTTGCGCTGTTCGTATATTCAATTACGTCGTCCTACCAACTTGCCCAAGTTTCCACGCTTCATCCTTATTATGTATTCGCCTAAGACGATTTGAAGGTGAAAGCTATGTCCTTCTTACGTTTTATTCTCAGTAGATTGCAGCGTATTGGTCCCCCGAACGTTTGCTGCATCTAACGTGGTTTATGCGTAGCCTCCGGGATCGCAGGCGTTGGAAGCTTTCTGCACCTAACGTGGTTTTGTAGTGCCTCCGAGATGGGCCCACCTTTGACCGAGCGACGATGTCATGCGGTGACGTCATCATATGACGCCACGTTGCGTCATCATCGTGAGTGACGTCATGATTACGTCATAACGACGCAATTAATGACGCCGAGTTTGATGACGCATCTAATGCTCTCGTCTTAATATTGCTCGGCGGGAAAGCCAACCTGCACGCTGTTCGAAGTTGGTACATGCATGCTCCTTTGAGGCCTTTTTCCGTATGCCCTATATGGAAAGCGCCGTAGCTGGAATTCCGGTCGCCGTCACATGCGGCAGAGTCACGTGACCTGTAGAAAACGTCACATGTGACGTCACACCAAAGTCTGAATGAAAGCGAAAGACTCCGTCTGATGTCGCATAAGTATGTGGCGACACACTGCGCACAAACCGGCGCAGCCTCTGCCTCGCCACCAGCTAGCCCGGCGTGACACGGCCGCATGCTGCAACACGCCTCCGATAAGGGACAGCGCCACCGCAGCGTCACCGGAGGCTTACGTCATCGACGGTGGCTATAAACCAAGCTGCCAAGCTCGGAAGTGTGCAGTCTTCCTCTAACCGTTCGAGCGCAGCGGGGGTATGCTCGCCCCGCTGCTGCTACTACGCTAAATAAACGATCGTTATGTTTTATGTTGGGATGCGTCCTTTCGTCGACACGGCATCCCACAAGTATATCGCTAATTTGCCGGTGAACGTGTCGCAGGTTGGTAACCTAGGGGACCCTCTTGGCCTCGTTCTCGGTTTCTCTCGCCTATTTCCTTTAGCGAAAGAAAATAAGAGAGACAAACTTACGCTTGGTCGCGAGTGCGAGTTCCTGTCGGCGGAGGGCAGCGCCAAAAGAAAGACGCGGCACCTTTACGGCGCCGCCCTTTGGCGCCACTTCCGGCAAGATGCGAAGACTGCGAGCTGCTGCGCTAGGGCATCGCGCGGAGCCGTCGACTCCGTTTCTGTGAATCAAAATTGCCCCACTGTATGTCTTGTCTAGATAATGCCGTCGTTTAAACGGAAAACGGATTCACCACGGTGTGTGTATACGTCCATCCTTCGCTCGTTTTGCTAAGCGAGGCTTTTATAGGGCACAGATTTCGGTGGCGACATCGTACACTAAAAACCCGGCAGCGGCGACCGTACATAAGTGTGGCCGTCCAAGGCGCGCCAGTCACATGCGGGTATCATCCCTAGCTATATATTCTCCGAAAACCTGAAGAGTAACTAGTGCAAGTGCGGAGCGAGACCCCTTGAGGTAGCGCATGCTAGCATTGCTTCTTCATTGTAATTTTTGCGCATGCACGGAATCACGAACCGCCATGTTTTTTTTTCTCCATCTCCTAGCCATATACAGCTTGGCTGTAAAATACCGGTACGTAAGTAAAAAAAGAAAAAGAAAAGGCCGCAAAACGCACTTGCGAACGCAAAAAAAAGAAAATGATTAAATCATTTCAGCCTATCATGATTAAATCATTTGGCTATCATGATTAAATCATGATAGCCAATCAGCTATCGACAGCACAAAACTAACATCCTCGTTAGGTTATGTCCATAACGGATGGAATTGCACAGCGCGAAATAGCGGACGAAACACTTCGAAGAAGTACATACGAAAGAAAGGTTATGTCCGTACTAAAGAAAGCGGTGTTCCTACAGCAGCTCTCGTTTCCCACGGCCATCAGTGACCACTTGACCAGCAAAATGACCACTGTGCTCGGACAACGGCGGCGGCATGCCGTTGGGAGCGTGGCGGACATTACGCCGGGAGTGCTTTCGTGTTTACAAAGCAAACGGACAAAGGTCGCGCCTTTTCATAGGGTAACCGTAGCTCACCCACCAACAGATAAGGGTCACAAAGGAAATGGCCGACATCCAGGTATGCGTACGCACCCGGGATGCGGGAGGAAGGTTACGGTGATACAAATGGCGCGAAGATGGTCTTGTTAAAAGGCTACCGTTTAGAACATTGTCCAACAATACGCGTCGGCGGCGGCCACTCTGCTGCCCATTATGAGCCGTACAAACCGAGGAAGCAAGGAGGCAAAGGGGTCAGCGATTGTTGACCAGCGTTGGGGAGGTTAAAGGCTCTTAAATCGTCTCGCTTACCATCTCATACGCTTGTCGCCGCATCCTTTCACCCTTTCTTTCTTTCTTTCTTTCTTTCTTTCTTTCTTTCTTTCTTTCTTTCTTTCTTTCTTTCTTTCTTTCTTTCTTTCTTTCTTTCTTTCTTTCTTTCTTTCTCTTCAAACCTGCCCCTAAGCCTCCAGCGCCTTCCGTCAGCACTTTCCCTTCCGTCGCTTTCCTTCAAAAGCAAGTTTCAACGGCCCATTGTGAGCCGTTTGGTGGCCACTTGACACGTCCGTCCCCCCTTTCGGACCCAGCTTCAGTCGCCGACAAAATGTGTATGTTGTGTGTGTGTTTGTTTATATATATATACATTTCTTGTACGCGTACCGGACCGTACGCCACAAACATCTTTCGCTCCTTCCGAAAGACGTGGCCGTCGTGAGTACTCCACCCCAACCCCCACCCCCCCTTGCCTATTGTAGTTCGGACCATCTCGGACCTTTGCGGCAAGAGTCACCTACCGAAAACGGTCCCACTTACGGATCCTCGACACCCTTTGCTCACCCCACCCCCACACCCACATCACTCCGCCTTACCTACAGCTCTGGCAAGATAAAAAAAAATCGGGGGGGAGGGGGAGTTGCTGGGCAAATAAAGCAAAAAGATGGAATGTTTCAAAAAGGGGTGTCCACTTTTTTTTTCCCATACTACTCCAAGTGAAAACACCCATTCCTACCTACCTGCACATGGTGGTTATGGGCAATCTTCGCGCCCGCTGCGTTTCCGATATGAGAGATTTATTGCGGCGTGTTGTTGTTTCGGTGATTTGTGGCGAAGCCCTAGCCGCCTCGCGGTGACTGGGAACCATTTCCGAAAACGCCATCTATACTTGCGAGTGGGCGCATTTCTTCCTTTCTGCGAGAGATCGCCGGGCGGCAGCTTTTTTCGGTGAAACGTCTTAACCCTTTCTCGATCGCTCTCTGTTTGTTTATTTGTTTGTCTGTTTGTTTGTTTGCTTGTTTGTTATTTCCGCTGTTCTTCTACATACCTCAGCTGTCTCTTTCAATTTTTCTTTTGATAGTTGTTTTCTCTACATCGCCTCGTTTGAGTTGGAACCGAGCTGCGGTTACACCTCGCGTCTAAAAGGCATGGGCGCCGGCAGGATTTTTGTATTGGGAGGGGGGGGGGGGTGCGCAAACTCTGGTGGCGCCGCGTAGGGGGAGGGGGGGAGCTGTTGTTGGGGGGGGGGCAGGGGGGGGGGGGCAGGTGCCCCTTTTACCCCTGCCTACGTTCATGCCAGAGGGTGACGGCGGTCGTTCTCATCCGCACCGGGCGGTCACCACCGTTGGTTGGTCGTGGTGGACCATGTCGCGTAGTAGTGGCTAAGCCTAGCCGGCCGGCTGCGTTGCGAGATTTATTGGCGTCGCCACCTGATACGACAATTGCGAGCACCCTCGGCGTTCCTATACCTGCGCATGCGTGGTGAGCACGCAGCGTGGTTCCTGTGGTGACTCAAAGGGTGCGCTGCTAACACCAGGAGCGTTCGTCGAGGTTGTTACAGAAAAGGTAACCTGGTATGGACGATAAAGGAGAAAAAAAAATAAAGGAGGGGTGGGGGTGCGCAAGACCAGTAGCGGGCGATTGCTTGTTAAGCGCGCACTTTGCTTCTGCGGCGACTTTGGGTCTGAGTGTGAGGAACCAAAGGTATCATAGCTTTCCCAGAAATACCGCGAAATGCGCATATGGATAGAAAAAAAGAGGTAAACTTAAAAGGCGTTTGCGGGTTCCCAGAGGTTGGCGGTTGGTTTCGACGAAGGACGCATGGTGGCGCCTGTGTCGACAATAATGGGACGAAACGGAAATATTTGCCGAAATGGACAAAACTCGGTCCAGGTTGGCTGTCCCTTGCGGTGGGAACGGAAGTGTCGACAACATTGGTTTGTGGTATTGAATATGATGCCTACTTTCACCTGTACTTGCCTACTTTATCGTGTCATTGCAGAGTTGCCATTTTGACGGGTGTGCGGAGGATACATACATACATACATACATACATACATACATACATACATACATACATACATGCATACATACACACATACATACATACATACATACATACATACATACATACATACATACATACATACATACATGCATACATACATACATACATACATACACACATGCATACATACATACATACATACATACATACATACATACATACATACATACATACATACATACATACATACATACATACATACATACATACATACATACATACATACATACATACATACATACATACATACATACATACATACATACATACATACATACATACATACATACATACATACATACATACATACATACATACATACATGGCAGCTAGATCTGCTGCCTACGCATGATGGAATCCCATTGCGACTGCCGTAACAGACCACCACGAAGAAATTTAGGCGTTAACACACGGCCCTCAGCCAAGACACTCTTGACAGTCTACCAGTAGGGGTGGTTTGGGGGGGTCACGTGATCCCCCCTCAACCCCGAAATGTCTACGTTGTGTGTGTATGCATACGCGCATAAACAACAGGTACGAAGAGAGCTTTTTCCATCGACTGCTGTACGTGTTTTTAAGAGGGCTAGTATGTTCGCTTTTATGTTTGCCGCGTCCCTCGGTCACATGTGGCAACAATTTTCGTTTGACGCCTTTGGCTAAACAAGTGGTGTCGTACGCCAGCACGCTTCTGGTCTTCCAAAGGAATCACCTTGCAGCGAAGGAAAAAAAAAAACACATCCGGTCCGGTTTAGCTGTTTCCAGCTCACAAACGGTCTTCAACTCTTTTATATTGTGTACCTCTCTTTGCCTGTCCCCCCAAAGAGCCGCAGGTGTGGGACCGGCCTAACCACCAGGACCACCTTTTGAAGTACCGCTGATGATTCGGCGTTTTAAGTGGTCGCTGTGTGTGTTGACACGGGCCGCCTGGACTCTTCCCCTGACCTTCAGAGACCGACCCATAGACACAAGCTCAAGGTTTTATCTCTGTACCTCGGAGGTCACTTTTTTTCTGTGGTTGTTGGTTCGGTATCACTCAGACGGAGGGGCCATTTCTCGTCCACATCAATTTATTTCAATTTACGCCATTATTACTACACTAGACTTAAAGACAAGAATGCCGCCATGCCTTTCCTGGACTAATTGTTCGATTCACCTGCCTGAGGTCACTGTCATTTTTTAACAGCAAAGAGCAATCATGGCGTGCGCACCGTCCATGTTATCCTGCAACTTCCACGAGTTGGCTTTCTTATTTTTATCTGTTCTTTTAATGCGATAGCGTTAAAGAGCTCGTTTCGCAGAGAAATTTCGGCGTCGGTGTCGTCGGTTGTGAGCGAAAAATCAGCGTTGTCCTTGAGCAAATAATAATAATAATAATAATAATAATAATAATAATAATAATAATAATAATAATAATAATAATAATAATAATAATTGTTCGTGTTTAACGTCCCAAGATACCATATGATTATGAGAGACGCCTGTAGTGGAGGGCTCCGGAAATTTATACCACCTAGGGGTTCTTTGACGTGCACCTTTAATCTTAAGTACACAGGTCTCTAGACCTCTTGATCTCGCTTGTTCTATGTGAGCGGGTTGCTTTCAAAACACACACACACGCGTGCACACACACACACGCGCGCACACACACACACACACACACACACACACACACACACACACACACACACACACACACACACACGCACACGCACACGCACACACGCACACACACACACACACACACACCTGACATTGCTCGACGTAAAGGGTTCAGACGCGTAATCCATGCGGTCTATAGACTATTTTCCGTAAGACATCTGGGCGCCGCCATCTTGGGCTGTTAAGCCGATGTTTTTCTTGTTTCTGTAACTCGCGACGTGAACTTAATAAGGCCATGAAACATCATATGCATCAACCCAACCGTTTTTATGCGTATGCATCTACCGTAACAGTGTTCGTTTAGTTGTTAAAGATACAAAACACAAAGGTTAACAGCCCAATAAGGCGGCCCTCAAACCCGTCCGTAAAAGAGTCTATAACACGTTTACATGCTCAATTTTGTCGAGAAACAAACATCCGGAACATAGTGAATCGTCCCGCGCTATAGCTGAACGGTTTTGACATCCCGTAAAAAGCAACGGCAACGCGTTGTCTTCCAACCAAAACGGCGGCTTAGAACGGCTTTCAACGCTTTCGTTTAACACGCGTACTATCTTCGTGATGTCGAAATCTGTGTTGTAACTGTCGCTTCTTTTAATTCACCCCTGCACGCCTGCAAAAGCATCGACACCCCCCCCCCCTTTGCCCCCGCTTCTTTCCCATCCAACCGGTCACCACAGTCAGGCTGCTTCACCGATATCTTTTGTTTCCTGCTGCTCCCCCCCTTCCTATCAATTCCGAATTCATTCCCGGTTGACCCTTGCTCCAGTCTGTTTAACGGCTCTACTACACACGGGGATGCCGTGTCGCGAACGTACGTACGAAAGGTCTGGCCTTTTCCGATTACCATCATTATAGCATTTTCTTTCTTTACTTGTTGTTTCAGACTTCGTGCTTTCGATCCGGTTTCCGCGGGGCAGTTGAGATCAGGAGCGCAAGAGGGTGGGGGGGGGGGGGGGATGGCAGACGCTGGGGGGGGGGGCAAAGTTGAATCGGCAGCTGGTGGTGGCGATAGGAAAATTAATGCCCCCCCTCTTCTGCCACGCCCTTTTCCTCTTCCTCGATCTGTGCTGTTGCTACGGCGGAACCTCTGAAACTTTGCCTTAAATAAAGTACGCGGTCTTACATTATAGTTGGAAGGCGCGTGATCTGTAATACACGGCGATATCGCGGTCACGCTTCCCGTCAGTAAGCCACGAAGCTGCGTTCCCACAAAACGAACCTTGAGAAAGTTCCGTCCCCGGTGCTAAGGTGAAGGTGATTCGGCCGATTTCAGTTACGGTGACTTAGTGGTTTCAGTTTCAGTTGCGGTGACTTAGTAGACAGTACGTTGCCCTGCCCTGCATGAAGTCGCGAGTTGTAATAAATAATCGTTTGGATTTAACGTCCCAAAACCACGGTATGATCATGAGGGATGCCGTAGTGGAGGGCTCCGGAAATTTCGACCATCTGGGGTTCATTGACGTGCACCTAAATCTATAGGCACACGGGCCTGTAGCATTTCGCCTCCCCCGAAATGCGGCCGCAGCGGCAAATTCGCGAGCTTCGATTCACGTGTTGGTTGTTGCATTCCAGTCGGAAAGAGAAAAAACGAACAATTGCAATTGTATACTTGTAGGTCTGTTCGATCTACGTTTATTAATAAAGCGTAGAATTAGAGTCACGCGGCCCTCTTGTGCATTTGGTTGAGATGACTCGAACGTCATATTTTCTTCGTCATATTTTTCTTCTTAGTACATCGTATTCGTGTTGTTTATGAAGAGAGAGAGGGCATAGTGAGGGGGAGGGGAATGCAGGAAAATGCAGGGAAGTTTACTAGACTATGTCCATGTGTAAACGGGAGAGAGTGAGACAAAGAATTTCTCTATACTCAAGGGATGTCGTCAATGCTTTCAGTGTGTCCAGTACATGCACTTCACTTTTTGCAGACGTAGTGTGCTGGTTAATTGCGAGAGTAAATCAATCGATCAATCAATCAATCGGTGAAATAAGTTCATTATTGCCAAGTATGAAAATGTCTAATAATTCTATCAATCAATTGGTGAAATAAGTTAATTAATGCCAAATATGAAAATATCTAATAATGTTTCTAATAATGTTCGAACCGAAAGTCAAAAGGTCTATAGTTTCTGGTTCATGATAATCTACATCCGCAGGCAATTCGATGCATTAATGACCGCAACGCGTAGTTTAAAGAAACCAACGTGTGTAGGGGCAGTATAGGATAATATCAGTAAGGGGCCAAATAATAGCGATAAAGGCGCACAATTTACGAGTGTGTGCGTCGAGCGCACGTGTAAGGTGCGCATTGTTGTGGAACGCTGTTTGATGCAAGCAAACACATCCATCGTCCTCTTTTGTATGCAACGTTATTCGAAGACGTAACGGAAGCAATGGCGCGCATAATTTCAAAATGAGTAACCGCCGGCACAATATTTGCGCCTGCGTGCGATCTTCTCCGTCGTGTTATGGTTACTGCCTTCTTTTTTATTACCAACCAAACACGATGGCAGTAACGCAATGAAAATACAAAATTTCCAGGAGCGGGTAAATTGGTGGAAACGAAGCTTGATGTGTGTGTGCCTGATGTACTTGTCTTTCTTTCTTTCTTTCTTTCTTTCTTTCTTTCTTTCTTTCTTTCTTTCTTTCTTTCTTTCTTTCTTTCTTTCTTTCTTTCTTTCTTTCTTTCTTTCTTTCTTTCTTTCTTTCTTTCTTTCTTTCTTTCTCACTGCGCAATGCTCCCCCCCTAACTTTTTCCGTCCTCCATTCCGGGAACTGGGCCTTCATCTAGGTCCTCAGCAGCGCAACACCTCAGTTGCTGCAGGCAACAACCACGTTCACGCGATCACATACAGGCAACAACGTAATGTGACAAACGTGAATTGACAAGTCACCTCGATAAAAGATCGGATTGCCGGAACCGAAACGGCTGATTGGCGCCAAGCATATGATCGGGAGAGCATTAGTTATTGCAGAAACGACGCGTACAAATACGCATTTGACCGGACCAACTTTGAGGGCCGCACTCCTTTCTGTACTCTTGCCAGCTACAGGGTTTTTAGCGTACGACGCCGCTACCAAAATCAGTGAGTTACAACAAGCTTCGCTTAAAATAGATGAATGACGAAACGGTGGAATCGAATGGCCAAAAACTTTCGTTGCATACGGCGAACACACCGACCCCGTGCGGTGACTTCCTGTAACTCAGATGTTTCTCTGTATACGTATGTATATATCACGCGGTGGTACTCCGAATGGGTGGGCAGACGCCTCCTCCGACGAAGCCATCACATGGGAGGGCGACCATGAACCGATTTCGTGACCCCCCCTCCACCCTCCTTCCTATAGCGATCCTTCTCGCCTCCCATCCCACCCCAGCGAAAATCTAGGTCACTGTCCGCAGCTGTTGCTTCATCGCCCTGGCGTCGCGGTATGTACAGCAGCGCCGCGGCGCGGTGGAGGCGTTAGGTACCGTTATGCGGCTTCGTACGCGTACGGCGTTTTGTGTACGCGCGTACATTTTCATAGTCAGCTGCGCGTTCAATACGCGCATATATATATACACATATATACATAGTCCGAGATGGAAGCAGTCGTATGTGCGAAAAAAAAACAAAACAAAAGGTCAACTGCCGTGTCCGCGGTTCAACAGAAGTCAGCGCCGCTGGCAGCGGCCGCGTAGGGGGCGCTTCGGGCGCATGCGCGAGTGAGTTTGAAATCTGGACCGTGACGCGGACGGGGCGGAGATGCGCCTTGTCGCCCCGTAGGCGCTTGGAAAAACGCGTGGTTTGGCGGAATGGCGCGAACGTTTGCATGGGCGCGTATGAAAACGCCGCAACCGTCCTTGCGTGCATACGGGGACAGATGGAAATGTGTGTGTTCTGGAGCTCTCCCCCCCCCCCTATACCTCCTCTTACAGTGATTTGACGATGCCGAGTAATGTATACGAGAATAAACGGGGCATTTAGGTATCAGAACGCCGTGGGTGGTGTTAACATTATCTAAAGGGGAGGTGGGGAACTGTCTGAAATAGAGTTGATTGTCTCTATTAAGAAGAAAGCAACGGTGTTCATTTGGGTAGGAAGTGCGAATTCTAAGCCCAGATGATGAGGTCAGGAAAACAAATGTACGGGACCACCGACTGAGTGGTTCATGAAGAGGAATACTTTTAAACGCGAAATAATCTGTAGGAAGTACATTAGCGCTTCTCTATACTTTTTGGAAGTACGCACACTTTGTATTTGCCGAGTTTCTTACTAGTGTTATGTCGCATATCACCGCTTATACGGATTCCCCAGGAAGCTTCGCTTCGTAAGTGAAACGACATAATCTCATTCGACACTTAGACTCCACTAGCTACGTTGAACTTCACTTTATGAAACGTTCCATATGCTAAATTGAAATTATACTTAACATAAGTAAGAGTGTTAGTGGATGGCTGTGGATTGATGCTCACTACCACATGGCGCTCATTAAAGTGCACATTACAAGAATGCTAAGCGTGCGTCCTTTCTTTCTCCAGTCATGATAGTGAAACTGCGCGTTGGGGAGTCGAACCGGAGACCGCGGGAAGTAATATGAATGATGGTGATGACGATAGTGGTGGTGAGGGAGAGGGGGGTTTGAACTCAAACGTATTTCGAGTACGAACCCTTCCTCTGATAGCTACCCTATTTACTCACTAACTACGAGGATTGGTCGATGTTGGCTAACTGTCGCCTAGCATTGGCTTCTGTTGGCTCAGAGGTTACTGTAGTGTTAGCTGCCTGCTGTCAGCAGCAACATCATTCATTCATTCATTCATTCATTCATTCTCACTTCACTCTTATAACTGTGTACCATTTCTTTCTTTTGATCTGGGAACTCGTGTATTCTTCAAGTGTGCAGAACGCGTTCGTCACGAGAGTGCTCAGCTTCAGGGGGGTTGCGAGAATTTTTTTTGAGCGTGCGCAGGACGGTGAGGGGGGATGAGGAGTTTGATGAGCCCTAATGTAGGTTCGTGCGCGTACGTATACACATGCAAACTTCATAATTTCAAGGTGTCTGAACCCAACCACCCACCCCACCTGGCTAAGCCAATGCTCAGTTTCTAAGTTTCACAACTTTTCGCTTCTGTTATCGCAATTGGCTTACGCGTTTTCTTCTTTGTGTCTGCTTCATTTCAGATAAAAAGAACGACACGTTTGTGCGGCTGTTCGAGGACGGCGACACGAAGCCTCTGACGGTCAAGGAGGACACGAAATGTGAGTTGCATGACATTT
The DNA here is from genome assembly GCA_030522465.1 of Rhipicephalus appendiculatus. Taxonomy (NCBI): domain Eukaryota; kingdom Metazoa; phylum Arthropoda; class Arachnida; order Ixodida; family Ixodidae; genus Rhipicephalus; species Rhipicephalus appendiculatus. The sequence goes on from JALIZH010032995.1 coordinate 1,810,486, forward strand.
TATGTCTCTCGCATGATGTGGTTCGCATGTTTCTATTTCAGGTATGTGGAGCAGTTATACGAGGACTTCTTCGATTTGATCGCCACCTCTCCTTTTCTTTTGGTTGCGATAATCAACGAAAACCTTTCTTCACCAGTGATATATGACCGAAACGGCACGTTTGATGCCCCTTTCCACATTACGAGCAATTGCTGCAGAGTTGGTTGTTCTTCTCTGGCCACTCCTACTCGGGTGACGAGTGCCACCGATGGCGCTGAAGTCGCCGCGTATTGAAGACACGGAACGCGGCTTAAAGTCGGAGCATGGCACACGACAAACATTTGCGTGCAGCGCGTCAAACTTGGTCATTTTCAGCGTCGAAGTCTCGCATACATGTAACAATCGTTTTTTCCACTGCGTATTTACAAGCGAAACGACACGCAGTTGCTCAACCCATATGGTGCACACCATCACAACTGCTACAGTCTATATAACCAGATTCGTTCGTATTCGTGACAATGCCTAGCAGGTATACATCACTTGATATGATCCATTTCTAATCATCTCACTCTGTAGCGCGCTAGGCTGTGTATATATATATATATATATATATATATATATATATATATATATATATATATATATATATATATATATATATATATATATATATATATATATATATATATATATATATAATGATTGTGAATCAAGAACCGTTATTTCTCTCCATATATTTTCTATATTTAATCTTATACAACAATGCGTCCATGTTTCACTTGCTGCCGAGCACCGTACCCGCGATGCTTATTTAATCGTCACTCCTGCACGAATAATGTCTCCATTATAATTTCCATTTGTCTAGTATTATGACTATCTCCAAACCTTTTCTTCATCTGCAGCTGCCGCGCGCAACGGGCACAAAGTTATTCCCCGACCGTTTCGATCAGTACACCCTCCTTACCCCCCCTTTCTCTCTTTCTCTCCCAATCTACAACTGATATCTCGCGAGCCGTTCGGAAATCTGTGAAAAAAACGAACGGCGATCGCATGCACGGGAAGGGATTTCCTGGTCAGCAGCTTGCGACACACCGCGCTCTCCCTACAAGGACCGCAACCAAAGCCTATTCCCTATTACCCGATCCAGGGACGAGAGGGCCGTCTCTTCCCCAACATCCCACAAATCCTCGCTTTTTAGGCCTGCCCCATTCCCGTTCCCTTAAAACCAATCCTTTCCCTCCCTGCGCACGTATAACGGCGCACTTGCACAGCCAGGCTTCGTTCTCCTTTCTGAAATCCCTTTCAACGGTATTCTTATGTATGGTTTCCTTTCTTGAACCTACATACCGCTTTTACGTCATTTTTTCATTCCTTTTTTCCTTTCTTTCCCGAAACGAGACCGGCTCCTATTCCGTTGTACTTTACGGACATCCCTTTGCTCCCCGCTAACCTTCCTCTCTTCCCTTTCACCTCTTTCTCTCATATGCTGCAGCTCGTGCGCATGCGTCGCCCTGCATTACGCGCTACGTGCCCCGCGTGGGTCACGTGGCGGGCAAAGTGCGAGACCCCCGCGGCCTCGTACTGCGGTCATCCGTCCCGCTCCTCCCTCCCAAACTATGCCGACCATTCCATGTTTTTTTTTCGTTTTCCCTTTTATTCCAAGGTTCCATACTCCTCCCTTTTACCGTTATAAACGTGCGCAGCCCCCCTTGCACCCCTCCGCAAACTAGAACGCTTTTCATATATATATATATATTTTTTAAATTTCATGCTTCGCGTTCAGTACTGTTCTACACGTTTCGTTTTTGATTCTGACCGTCGTCGTCATCGTGCAAGCGTGGTCGTTGCCTGTGCTTTCCCCCCAACCCTTTTTCCCTATTTATTTACTTTGGCGTCCATCCCGTTGTGCTGCCGCGCTGCCCCTACAATTTGCAATCGCTCGCCTGTAGAGAAGGGAAGCGGACGAAATAAGGGTTACCAAAAAAGGGGACAGAGCCGGGTTTGAAGAGGTTATCGATGCGTTCTATTTTGTTCTTATTTTTAACTTTTTTTTAAAGCCCATCGTTCCTCTCCTCGCCTCTTGATCCCGCCGGGTTTTCTTTATTGGAAGCCCCTATTTGAAGTGGCCGCTCGCTCGTGCGTTCGAAACATTTTCCCCATTTTAATTCCCTATTTCTTTTTTTTCATCTGGCCCCCTGCTCCCTATCCTCGGTGCTCCAGAGACAATTGGCTGTTCGGAGAGAGACGCACGACAGCACGCGCGTGGTCCTGCTACTCGCGTTCAGAATAAGCAGAAGATAAAGGGAGACCGTTGCAGCAAAAAGGAAAAATAGGGAAGAGCGAGCCGCCCTCCTCATGCACGTTCCCCGTCTCCCTTCAATTGGCGTCGCCAAACGCATTCCGCGCTGGCTAACGCGAGATCCCCATATACAGAATGGGCCAGAAGGGGACCGAAGAAGCAGCGAAGACTTCTTTCTTTCTTTCTTTCTTTAATGTCGGGATAGGCCAAAGAATTTTAGTAACCGTGAGGGGAGGTCGGAAAGTAAGAAAAGTGTTAAACGCGTTGCCCGGCGATTGCCGTCCGTCCGAAAGGGAAGATAAGGCAGCAAAAAGGAATAGCGCGGGAGATCGCCTCGACGCGTGATGAGGAGATGTGCTTCTAGAAAGGGCGGCGCAATAAGCATTCAGTGGGGAGAATATCTTGGGAAGAAAAAAAGGGGAAAAGGGGTTGGTCGATCAGCGGAGGTATAGCGTGGGTGGGGAATGTGAATCTGCTCCTTGTCGGCAGTAAAAGAAAAAAGAAACTCGTGCATATCGTTCTGGCAAAAGAGTTGGCAAAGCGCGAATGATACAGAGGCGACGTGGAAAGTTGTGGAAAAAAAAGGGAAGAGTCCCCTAAGCTGGTGTGAATGCATTGAGGGAAAAAAGGAAAAGGAATGGAAGAACGGACGGGTGCTCTGCGTTATACCTTATGCGGGCCACCACTGAAGCCACGTCAGCGAGTGACAGTCGGAAAAGAGACGGCAAAACTTATCGATGACCGCCGGATGAGGGAACCGCTGCAGGCCGGGGCCGCACGGGAGTTGAGGGACGAGAAATTGGGGATGAATGGAGAAAAGGGTCGCACGACCTACCTCCTGGTCGTGAGCGAGAAACGAAAAAGAAACTCTGCTTGGAATAGGGAAGGAAAAAGAGAAGTCCTTTCTGTTGACATCGACCGCTCCCGTAACTGCGTGCCGAAGGCGAATGAACCGTCGGGTTGGGGAGAATGAGGGAAAGAAGGGGGTTCGATCGGCGAGGTGCATCGCAGCTCCTCTTTAGTCCTGTTTATCCGTGCCTTTCGCACCCGAAACGAAGAAGCGTCTGTGCGCAGTATACGTCTTCGACGAGAGAGACGCGGGTTCGCCTTTGAAGGGAGATGCGACGGAGGGAAACGAGGGGAAAAGAGGGAAGACAGGTGGAGCTCGTGTGGCGAGAGATAGAGGGAACGCGAATTAGAGGGACGATGCGACGCCGTCATATAGTAGCGGGTGGACTTTAACAATCAAAAACCCGAAAAAATGGAAAACGCTGGGGAAACGCAAGACGAGCCTGCGCGTAAGGAAACTGAAAGATGAAGTTGAGCTGATGGGGAGGAGAAAAAAACAGCAAGAAAGGAGGTTGGAGGCGGTCTCTCCGTTGTAGGCTCTTCCCAGAAAAATAAAAGGAAAGATGGGGAGCAAAGGGGTCGCGCGCAAGCTGGCTGTCCTCCGGGCACACACACACCGCGCTATGGCTCTTAGGGAAGATGCCTGCAAGCATCCTCCGCATTTGCATGGCTCGCGCCGTCGCTACGGGAGCGCAAATGCAAAATAAGGAAAGAGACCAAAGGCGATCCCGAAGCACCGAGGAGGAAGGGAGGGGCGCGCGCGGGAAGTTGGGATGTGGCAGGGGGAGGGGGTAGGTCTTCGTCGTAGTCAACGACGACGCCGGGACGCCGTTCCTATTATGGCGTTTATTGATCGGCACCGCATCGGACGCTGCCTGCCAACCTTTCTCCGCAGTCATCCCGCGAAGCCCTTCGGCGCGTGCGCTCTTGTTGCTTTTTCCCTATTTCCCCAGTTTTTATTTCTCGTGTGTCTCTCTTGGCGGCTCTGCTCGTGGGCCTTCATTTCGCCATTTCTCCCCATTCCGTGTGCGTCCCTAACTCCTGCGCGTCTTCCGTACCCCGGGTGATCGGCGGCGGTTGCTGTAGCGAAGGGATTCGGGAAGGACTGGGCGGGAAAAGCAAGAAGGTGGGGAAAATGTCGCAGGGGGGCAGGACGCAACGAGAAAATTCGTCTCTTCTTATTATTTCGTCGTCGACTGCTATGCACGGGGGGTTTTCGCGAATGGACGGCGGGCACGCGACAGCGGCGTCAAGCTCTTTCCTATTCTCCGGTCCTCTCCCTACCTACGAGCATACTCCCCACCAACCCTTTTCTTGTTCTTGGTGTGTCAGCGAAAGGGTTGGTGGCAAAAGTAGGAACTGGGGAGAGCTGGGAAATCGGGAAAGACAAAAGGAATAAAAAAGGAGTTGCCGCAGATCCGGAGCTGTAGCTGGAAGAGTTGGGAGTAGAGTTTGCGTATACCCTTGGAAGGGGTCTGCTTGCGAGGGATTTGGGGATGGCCGGGGTAAAGGCGGGTATAGAGGGTTCGAAGACACAGGTCTCCCGCACGGACTTTGCAGCACGGTCCTTCTTTGCTAGAGAAATAAGAATAGGGGAAAAAGGGGGGAAAGAGTGACAAAGAAGAAGAGGAAGATGACAGAAATGGGGAGAACGGTGGGGTGGCGCGGGTCGGGAGGGAACGACGACGAATGGGATTGGCGACGCTGGACTCAGACCGCACTGCCGCTGCCGATGCGGCGTTTTTGTGCTGATCGAGGCAGCTCCGTATGCAGAAATGTCGCCGAGGTTTGCTGAGTGCGCTTGGCGCGCTCTGACGCTCCAGTCGCGGCTCGCTGTAACCTTCCTACTGCGTTGCACTGTCCTCTGCTTTTCTTCCTCCTTGCGACTCCATCTTGGAATAAAAAGAACGATAAAAGAAACGAAATAAAAAGGAGACCACTGAGTCGTTGGACTGAGATGGAGTTCAGACAGTGTTGGTGATCTAACACCGGAAAGGCTAACAATAGCGAACAATAGGGGCTTTTAGCTTGTACGTATACTTCTTTACGTTACCGTGTTACCGGATACCGGAAGGAATCTGCGCATGCGCGGGCCTTTACGGAACGTAAACTTTCTACGGAACGTAAACTACTCGCCGGATAGGCTTTTACGTTTGCGGCCCTACCTCGCAAATCCACCTTCGTTCGTGGCTACGAGCGATATTCAGTTTGCGGAGACTCCTGCCGCCGAGTCAAAATAAGCCGTAGTGCGAATGCGAATTGCGATCACCTTGTTTCAGTCGGCTTACCGAAGCTAGAGCGACGTAAACGTGAGAGGCCTAAACCGCCTAAAGCCCCCGACAGGCTGGATAGGTGGCGCCATCTAGCGGGGTCAATGTGAAACAGGCAAGCACAAAATTGTTATTGCAGAAACATCGCGCATTTTACTCCTTGCGTAAATGCCTTGCAGTGAAATAATTATGAATGAGTTGCCTTTTTCATCATTTTCTCCCTTAAATACTAGATGATAACAAACGTGTTCATGACTGTGGTTGCACGAAGCGTCACAAGATGTCGACACCATCATCGCTAACCCGATATTTTTTGCACCCTTCTTCGTAAACCGAGATACAGTACACGCTAAAAGCCTTTCTTATTACTTTGCCCAAGCGATTATTCAATCTTATCTAAATCAAGTAAAGTTTAAACGCAGTTAATCATCACCATGTGGTGGTTTTGCGCAAACGTAAAGGTTTACGTTTGCGCACGCACGTAAACGTTTACGTATGAGGAGCTAAAACTTTTCTGCAGCATGCGTTCCGGTAGGACGGTAAACGCAATCCGGTAACCGGTAACACGGTAACGTAAAAAAGTATACGTACAAGCTAAAAGCCCCTATTAATGCGATAATGGTAATGCGGTGTACAGTCGCGCTAAATATGAGTTGCAACACACTGTCTGTGCTCAAAATGGCGCCAACACTACAAAGTGGAACCTACATAGAAAAAAAAATGGTGAATTAAACTCTCTCAGTTAGCGGTACTTTCAGAACCAATTTAACGTTTGTCGGTGTCATTGTTCAGGCTTGGGGTCACTTTAACCACAGCGAGCGTGTTGCAACTCATATTGAGCGCGACTGTATACACTTATAGACAACAGAAACGGGAACGAGAAATCCCAGTGTATATGTGACACTAGAAATTGAAGACGTGCCGTGGCTCGTACCCCGTACTTTTGTTAAAGAACGCGCTCTTGTTCGTTGTCGCCTACTCGTGCTATGGTTTTGTGGTTGCCGAGAGATTGTTTAGAAGTACGCAGGGCTGGGCGAGTTGGTAACTCATCTTAGCACGTTGACGCGCAAAAAAAACGATAGCACAATGGAAGGGACACGAAATATGGTTGATGTCCCTTCCTTTGTGTTGTCGCTTTTTTTATTTTTCGCACCAACGTGCTAAGATTATATAGGCGTCACAACACGCCTACTAGTCAATATCATCTTCACATTACGCGGAATGGCAAAAGCAGATATGAACGAGAGAATGCATTTTTATGAACCATAACTTGTTCGTATTTGCATTTTCCGTGGCTGTTTACGTGGGAGGTACGTAGGAAGAAAACCTGTCCATGTGAGGCGTAGGCTACTGACACGAAAATAATTTTGAGCTTTTTTTTTCTTTTTTCTTTTTTTTTTTTTACAAATGAATGGTCAAGCCCGAGAAATATACTGGTTAGCGTAAGTGCGCCCCTGAAAAATTAGTTATAGCATGTTTTTGAAAGCTAGTTCCGGTTCCTATTCTTCCCTCACGTCACGACACTCTATACGCTTCTTTTCACGTGCTCGTGCAATATATCGTGGCGTTTCCACAGCAGCTCCGCCCCATGGCTCCGTTGGTGACGCACAAGCGGTCATTTTGAACGTTTTGGTTACCTGAAGTCATCGCAACTGGAGTTTGAAGTCACCAGAATTTATAATGTAGCCTGACGTCGCTCTAGTGCTGGCGTCAATAGGTGCGCCTGGCGAACTTGGAATTTAATGTCAAAATAAAATAATTTTATCACCCTTTCCTGAGCTTCACAATTGATTAGAGCCATCTCTGTATACAAGAGACTTCGTAGGACAAAGTAAAGTTAAGTTTCGAAGATTGTAATCTAGGAGAACAGACTTTTGGGCTAGTTGGTTTGTTACTTTCATCGAAACCATGGCGCTGATAAGACAGGGACCACAGAAAGTGGCATGTCCCGTCCTCTTTGCTGTGGTCCCTGTCTTATCAGCGCTATGGTTTCGATGATCGAAGATTGTGTCAGTACCCCTCTAAGGGGATACTTGCGTGTGAATGCCGAAGAAACATACGAAAAAACAAAACTGTCCTTCTGGTAATTTGGTTGAGCACGTTGTACGAGTTCACGGATGGTATCGTCGGTTGGCGAGACTCTGCGCGAAGACCGTCGAGAGAGGCGAGTGCGTGGGTAGGTGGCGCGGAGGCCGGGGAAGCTTCGGGTGTTTCGCTATGAATTATGGGTTGCCGCTCGGCGCGGCCTGTTATGGCCAGGCGTGAGGTCCACCAGGGCCGCCGTTTTAGTGTGTCCTCTTCTCATTCTTCTTCGCGTACAACACCGTCGTTCGGCCGCTAAGAGGCTCGTAAAAAGGGGAGCCTTCCAGGGGGGTGAGGGGGGGTTAAGGAGGGGGGGGGGGGTACTCTAGGGGCGGCGGCCGACAATGGACAAATTTGTCCGCCGCGCCGTGACAGGTGCGATGCGCGGATTGGCACGCGGCGTGAAATATGGCCGCGTATAGCTCCGGACACGTATATGGACGCAAACGCGCATGCGCCGAGCCCCCCCTTCAGCCATCCAGCTCTTCTTGGTCTTCTTGTTCGCCCTCGGCATCGCCCGCTGTTAGTGTTCGTGAGATTTTACTTTCTGTTCGTTTACTTTCCTTTTTTTTTCTCTCTCTCTCTGTCACTCGTGAACCTTTCGCTCATTCTTACCACCCTTTCCGAGGCGTTTTTCTTTTTTAGGGCCGCAATACCTTTTGTTTCCAGCGTTCGCTGTTTCTTACTGTAATGGCGGCAGTCGTGGTGGTCGTCTGCTTTTTTTTTTCTTTTTTTCCCCGTCTGTTTCCGTAGTTATTCTTCGTCTGCATTATTTGTAAGATCGTCTGCTTCTGCGCTACTTCTTCGTCGTCTGCGTTACTTGTAAGCGTGTTTGTAAGAGACATTCGACTGCTCCAACACTACAACTTCTTCGTCTACATTACTTTTTTTTTCGTCTCTTCCCGCATATCTTCGTGGGTTTCTAACAGGCGTTCGTCTGTTTTCTGTACCTCTTCTTCGTCTGCATTATGCGTAAGAGACGTTCGTCTGTTTCTTCACTTCTGCTTCTTCTTCTTCGTCTGCATTATCCCTTTTTTTTTTTCTTCATCTGCTACCTGGCTTCTCCGCGGCTCCCGGTTATTGTTAGCCTACTACTGTACAGGCCATCGGCGATCGAGATGGAACTCTGGCGTATTCGAGCACAGCACATGCTTAACTTATCATCTGCACTGCGCTTTCCATATCTCGCGTTTATCTACAACGGATAACGAAAGTTTGGTTCCTCCACGAACGTGGCATAATCCTTTCGTGACTTACACGTCAGACTTGAAGCGCGGAACTTAAAGCGCGAAGCTCTTGCTAAGATTTGTGAGGCTATAAAATATTGCCAACCGAACCTCAAGCGATACATCCTGTTGTCCGTGTTCATAGACGACAGTGTCACGTAATCAAAGTCTGTGACGTAGTTCGTGGACACGATGCGAGAAGAATGGCGGGAGATGACGTAAAAGTGGTCTGTCGAACGTTAGACTACCCCGGTAAGCAGGGGCGTAGCCAGAATTGTTTTCTGGGGGGGGGGGGGGGTTCAACCATAGTTTATGTATGATCGAGCGTGCGTTTGTATGTGTGCGTGCATATATACGCAAGCAAAATTGAAAAATTTCGGGGGTTTTGAACCCCCCCCCCCCTCCCTGGCTACGCCCCTGCTGGTAAGCGCGTAAGTGCTTCCGGAAGGTAACTCAAATACTTCAGATTGGTCGAGTGTTGTGGTGACGTTTTTGTGATTTCTCTGTATCTGTAGCCGCATTGAATACCACAATCGCTTCATATTTCATAATACCGATCTGAAAAGTACGGCTGGTTTTGGTTTATGGTGTTTAACGTCTAAAAGCGAATCATGCAGGCTGTGAGAGACGTCGAAATGGAGGGCTCTGGATGATTTCGACCGTACCTGAGGCTTTTTAACGTAGTACACGGGCCTCCAGCATTTCGCCTCTATCGAAATGCGAATACCGCGGCCGAGTCGAACTCGCGACCTTCGGGTCAGCAGGCGAGCAATGTAACCACTGTAGGACCAGGTGGATATATTATCTATTGTCGTGCTGTTTTCTTTTTTCTTTTTTTTTTCTTTCTTGTGATTGCTTTGTACCTGGCGCCGCACTGAGTACACATCGCTTCATGTTTCACCGTGCCCATCTGAAAAGTATGCTTTAAAGGGACACTAAACCGAAACAATGACTTGGTTTACATTGACAAACTGCACTCTGAGAACTCTAATGCCATATGTTTCACTATCATAAGTTCATTATTAGCGGAGAAAATCAAGGTTGAAGTTTTATTTTTAAATTTGGCGCCGATATCTGCGCGCGTGACGTCAGAAATACCAAATGTGTTTTTCGTATTTTCGCGACATTGGCTCGATGAAATTTTCTGAAACTTCGTGTGCTAGGTCTATGGCACTCACAGATGACAATGCACCTCATTTTTATCGATTAGAAGCTACGTAGGACTCAGTAGACGCCTTCAAAATCTATGACGTCACTGTGTTTGGTGCGGGAATCTCAAGGTGGCGTCTCCACCCGCATTTTCTTTGCGCGTGTTTTCTCGCTTACCAAGCGTCGTGTCGCGGTAAGAGTGGTGTTTTCGAGATTGTGAAATTGTACTTAACTAATACGCGAAAAATCGTTTTGACCTTTAGTGTCCCTTTAAATGTGCCGCCAGGTAAACCTATGCAGTACTCACTGAAGAACTTTCTCTCTGTCTCGCTCGCTCGCTACGTACAATAGGATGCGTAGTACGGGACAGCCTTTGAATGCCTCTATTACCGAACCAGACTTGTCGGCGCCAAACCCGTTACAGGCCACAAACGACTGCGGGTGGTCCTTTCGTTTTGCCCGTCGGTGGTTCAGGTACGCGACTCAGGCTTCTTTGCTTGAGGCCGTGGGCGTCCCCAGGGGTGGGCCAGAGGGGCCCCTCCCCCCCTCCCTCTCTCAGTCAGACAAGCACTTGCACCCCAGGCAAGCCACACCAACCAACGCTCCACCCCCTCCCCCCTCACCCCGCGATGCAACACGGGTTTGCACCCCCCCAAGACAAAATAATGCAGACGCCCGCGCTTGAGGCCACGGGTCCTCTTCGAGCGGTTCGTTTCTTTCTGTGTCTTTTCTATGTTGCGCCTCTCGCTGCTTTCTTTTTGTTTATCTTTGGAGCATTCTCCCTTTCGCTACATTGCTCTACAAAAGAGCGTTTCTGTCTTTGAGCCGGCGCTCCTCTTAAGCCGGAGGCGTTATCTTTTTTGTCGTTCCTTATCTCCGAACAAGGTTTGTGCCCATTTCCTGTTTACTTCGAATTATAACGTGCTTCGAGGGGCCCCTTTCAGCTAGTCAATCTTCGGAACCGCCTATACCTACGCGCACACATTTGCGCTGAGAATGGCTCACATGCGTGGACAGCTCCAAGGCCGTATCGCCTTTGGGTCAGCGTATCTCGGTTTGGGAAACACTGCGCGCGTAAAAAAAGATAGCTCTAAACGTTCTTATCTTCGGTGCCAACGGCGGCTACGGGAAGATCAAACAGGTTGATCGCTGCTGTCACGGGGTGTGAATCTCTTACCGGAACTTCGTGCGGCGCGAGTTAGGATGTCGCAATCTGTGAACGAAACGGTGAAAGTGACGAGCCACAGGTTGGAGGTGCGGTTTCTCTGAATTGGTATTAAAGGAAGAAGGGAATAGAAAAATGCCGAACCGTAACTGTCTCTCCTTACGGAAACTTTGTTGGTATCCTTTCTCTCTTTCTTTTAGAACGAAGCAGTCTTAGTCTACCCTGTGTCTTCGTAGTAGTAGTAGTAGTAGTAGTAGTAGTAGTAGTAGTAGTAGTAGTAGTAGTAGTAGTAGTAGCAGTAGTAGTAGTAGTAGTCGGGCCCGTAGCCAGAATTTTTTTTCGGGGGGGAGGGGGGGGGGGCACCTGTTGAAAACCTCCAAAAACCCCCCTATTTTCAGTGTTTTTTCGCGGTAAAACACCCCCCTCAATCCGAATTTCGGGGGGGGGGGGGGAGGGGGGGGGCCCGGGCCCCCGCCCCTCCCCGCCCCCCCTGGCTACGGGCCTGGTAGTAGTAGTAGTAGCAGTAGTCACGCAGGGTCACATGACCACACGGGGCGGGAGCGAATCAAGAATAAGTAAAACGAAATGATGATAGTCATGCTCGAGATTATGAATATTGTGAGCGCAGTCACTGACTCTTCTTTGTCAACTGGACGTATCACCACAATTTGTACAACTTCCTCATCTGTATATATCATCATCAGCGTGTGTCAGCTCGGGCTCGACTGCAATAAAGCGATTCCTCATAATATGATTTATTTATTTATTTATTTATTTATTTATTTATTTATTTATTTATTTATTTATCATAGTACCCACAGCGCCCAAGGGCTGATTATCGATGACATACGCTCGGGCTGGCTCCAATCTTTCTTTCTTTCTTTCTTTCTTTCTTTCTTTCTTTCTTTCTTTCTTTCTTTCTTTCTTTCTTTCTTTCTTTCTTTCTTTCTTTCTTTCTTTCTTTCTTCCTTCCTTTCTTTCACTGTTATTTCTTTTTGTGTGCACAGACACAGAACGTTGCGACGCCAGTTCAGCAGTCGCCACAGCACTCAGTTTTGCTAGAAGCTGTATTTTCATGTGTGACGCCGGAAAAAAAATGCCCCGGTACTACAATCTTATCAGCGTGATATGTTAAAGAACAACCACAACCGGGGTAGAGGGCAGACGCGCGCGTTGCGTCCTCCCCCTATATATCATTGCATCATTTATATAAAATATATCAAAATATCACTTATATCAATCACACTATAAGTACATGATTGAAAAACGCGAACTCGAGGTATACTATTGTTAAAGGAGTACTGAGACGATTCTGAGGCACCCCAAAAGGGAACTCTATCGTTTCCATAGTGTGCACTGTCATCGCTCTCCACACCCCGGAGCCACACAACGCGTAAAAAATATTATACATTGATTTTAAAGTTCGTCACCCAGCATCTGCAAGCCAGCCCCACCGCAATGGACATTATCATGACGAATCAACTCAGCTCACTGGGTTCGCGAAATTTGCGTCCTGCATGCAGCCTAAGTCGCAGAAATCACTCTCATAGTCACTGGACGACAATGCACTCATCGTTGTTTACGTGAACCACGTGTGACTGACAGCAAACAGGCAACTGTTGCTAGTATGTCGCGAGTTGCAGTCTTCCCGTGACGTCAGAGCAGTCTTGATACGTCACTGCGAAGCCACCCTCTCGATACCGAAACCGAAATTGCTTTTTTAAGGTAGCGGTAATAAAAATATATTCGATGCATTCCCATGCACCGCGACACTCTTTTTAGGGTTCTCGACACCCACGTTTTTATTTAGAGCAACAATCCGAAAATGTTTAAAATTCGTGTCAGTACTCCTTTAAAGAAAGACGCTTTATAACCGGTAATTTAGCGAAGCGGTGGTCAATGAGGTTTCGCAACCCGTGCTGTCAGCGCTTGATTGAAAAGGTCGGGTCATCAAAGCCGAAAGTAACGGTGAACGGTATAGTGGAGCAGGCTGGAAGAAAAAAAAAGTGGAGGTAGGATTAAAGCGGGAGGTTCTCTCTAAAAACCGTTACAACAATTATTTCTTTCCTTTTGTTTTTTTTTTTGTTAGAGAAAACGGAAGGGATGTGAAGGGGGGACACTGCCCCCCCCCCCTCCCCCCTTGAAAAAAAAATACCGCTAGGTGTTTTCAAACAGAACCTCACTCTCACTGAGTACGTAGAGCTTGGCCGGACAAAGGCGAAGCCACATTTCTTTTTTCTTTTTTTTTGGGGGGGGGGGGGGGAGGGGGGGGGGTCCGACCGTACTATATATATGTGCTTGCGTTTGTATGTGTGCTTGTATATGCACACGTATATCGACGCACATGCACACATGCAAAATGGCTAAAATTCAGGGGGAGGAGGGGGGGGGGGGACTCCACCCCTCACCTCCTCCCCAGGGCTTCGCAGTGGCTCCGGACACGCGCGTTCACATTCGGGCGTCGCACAATCGTCGCGCAATATTCAAACGAGGCTTCGATTCTTCCGCGCGGCTCGTGCCAGTGTTGTCGTCCGAATCCTGACCCCCCTATATACGTATATTCAAACCCTTCCTTTTCCAGCCGGCTCTATCTTCTACCCTTTTGTTCGCCTCATCTGACGCTTCGCTCGGACTTATGAGGCAACACCTCGTTCCGGTGCCACTCCATGGATGGAAAAGCTTTAAACCCGCCAAGCCGGTGCGCTGCAGGGCGGCGGACAACCCCTCACCCTCCCCAAATCGGCCTCCTCCCACCATGTTTTATGTGATGTGAAGAGTTGTTGGCGTACAAATAACCCGCCAACTACATTTATTGCCTGGTTCTTTAGTGGGTGGAGCATGAACATACACAGTTCGTGGTGACATATTAAATAACGCTATAAAAGTAACATCAGGACCACAGGACATTGCCAAGGAAAACCGCCAAATTGTACATATCAACGTCAATTATTAACAAGAAGCTCTGAAATCAGCGAACGGTACGTTTGACATCTGGTTCGGTTGTCACGTATGCAGACATAACCTAAGAGTGAACGTTCACATACATATTCACGGTAGCGTTAAAGTAAAGGGAACATGCCAAAATTCATGAAGTGCCAAATTTCATGTATTTATGTCATGCGCAGAATACATGGTTGGTTTTGTTGTTTTCGGTTTGGTTTCCTCTCGTGCGTCTTGCAAATGCGAAACCGTTGCAAATAGAAAAGATCCTCGATTTAGCATCACACCGGAAAAAAGAAAGCCTGCCGGTGTATAAAAAATAGTGTACAACATTATGGTTAGGGCTTAGATTCTTGCCCGAAAGCCGGCTACGCTGGGCTACCGGCTACCCCCTTTTACAAGGCTTTGGCTTGTTTGCTTTAACCGGCTGGCTAGCTAGCCGTCTCATCAACCGGCTGTCCCGCTGTACCCGCGTCCAACAACTCGAGCGCACGGGCCAGACCAGCGGGGAGGCCCGTTGAAGGGTGTACCGGCAGCGGGACAGGGAACTAGCGACACTCTTAACAGAAAGGAAAGGTTTAGGGGGGTGCATTCGGTGGGGGGGGGAGAGGGGGGAAGCACTGGCAAAGGGGTTACGGCCATACGTAACGGACAATGGGCGTCCCCTGCACCGGCGCTGTTCTCTCACCCTCCCTCCTTCACTGCGCTGGCAGTCACCGCTTGTCCCGTGAACTTCGCTCCTTTATTGTTCTTGTTTTGATCGCGCTGTTTCATCCTCCCCTTTGCGCACGAGGGGTTCCTTCTCGGTAAGCTGCATGCGCCAGGCACGAGACGAGGTCATATATTTTTTGCACGTGATGTACTTGCTAACCTTTTTTTCCCCTAATCCCTCTCTCTTTTTCCCCCGGTGATGGGGAAGAAGGGAAAAAATGATGAGGGACCGTCTCGTAAGCAACCGTAGCCCCTGGTTTTATACATGGGGCCCGTACTGGGAATACATCGATGAGTATGTGCTGGAGATTCAAACAGTGAAGTTGATTGAATTTTATTGTTACTGATACATTTCGTAGACTCGCATAATTAGGCGCCCGGCGGGACCCCGGAAGTATTGCTTTGAAAAGGCCCCGCAGTTCAATTTGAAGCTATCACTATGCTAACATTTACACATTACGACGGTATACATTTCTCATGTTGCCGCTGTTACTTGTATTAGTAATTAATTCTTGTCATCATGCAGAGGAGGCCCAACTACAGTTTCGACTACGTACGGCACCTCCTTCTGTAAATATATTTCGCGTAGTTATCATCGCTTATTAACATGATACAACTGATTCTGATAGACGAACGGTTTTCGGTAGAATTTTTTTTCCATTTTGTTTCTGTAATGCAGGAACTTGAATTATCACACATAGTAGCCTAACACGATAACAGTGTCAAAGGACATTCGTTGAAAGCTTCTAATTGCTTAATCGAATTTGCACAATTTAACGATTGCTCGCGCAAGCCACTTCATACTCTCGAGATGGTTGTCGCTGAATTTATCTTCTGCAGGCTTGGAAAAGTCTTAAAATTATTAGCTATTCCGACAGACATGTCGACATCTTCGATGGTGATTGTTCAGACGATTTATTTATTCGCGTTTTTTATCATGCAGGCACGAATTCTTTTGCGATCTTTTATGTTCCTTTCTGGTGCAAGCTTAATGATGTATATCGAAATTCTGCAGGAAATAGTTCCTGTTCGCAGTCAATACATATCTTCTTGTCCGCATTTCATCCTTGAGACTTTTGTATATTAACTGCATTGTAACCTCTGGAAGCAACCGGAATGGAGCTCTTCATGACGTAGCGATCTGGACGTAATAAATATAGTTGCTTCTGAATGGATGCTTACTCATTTACGACATAACACATAGCGCTAATTGTTCATCTCGCATTCAGAAACGCCTTCTTCATTCTTCCATCTACCCTGCTTCTAAGGTGCATCCTAAAAAGCGTGAAATACAGGGACTGTTCCGCAGCGGCGGCCATCCACGCGACTCCTCTCTTCATCCCCTGCAGGTTCTACCGTGTGCAGACCCGACGCGTCCCACAGCACAGGCCTCATCGCCGGCTCTTTATTACAGTTCGAGGATTTCTTTTATAGCCATTGTAAAGAAATAAAAAAAAAGTTGAAAAGAGCGACTGGACAAAGCCGCGGAGCGAGCGGTGTGCCCGAAGATTGAATATTCAGCCACGTGCCGGGCCTGTTATAGGGGTAACGATGCCGGGAGGAAAAGGGATGGTTCAACTGCGGGGAGATGAAGGCAGACGCGTTGAGTTCGTAAAAAAATTAGCCCCGTGCGCGCCTGCTGGGCACGAGGAACAAACAAATGGCGGCCATCTTGACGACGGCGCGTGGCCTGAGCCGGCCGGTTTTTCTGGGAGGGTGCGTTGCGTTGTGATGTTCACACAGGCGCACGCGTACACACAATATTGCGTCTTGTTGCGTCCTCCCCCCCCCCCCCCCGGCCACCGTTGAAACGCGTGGCCACAGCTAACCCTTTTGTGTGTTCACCGGTGGACGACCGACCCGCCGCCAAGCGGCCGCGGGGAGCGTCACAAAAAAGGGGTTTACGTACGTGAAACTGAGTTAGAAGGGGAAGATGAAAGCGGTGTTTTTTTGTCATTTATTTATCTTTGGTCATTCTATCTCCAGGCCAATAGTATGGTTGAGGTATGGGGATGGTCAGGCTTCACATTTGCATGGAGGTACGGCTTTTTCTGCAAGTGAACGCTGCACGCACGCGTTATATGAAAGGACCGTAGCGTTATAACGATCCTAGCGGGCTCTTCTGCGCTTCAGCCGTTGGCGCGAGGTGGCGCGGCGCGCGCGTCGAAGGTGGCGCCCCGGTGCGGCCATGACGACACTTCCGTTGCGAGCTGGCGTACGACTCAGGACGCGACAAAGAACAACATCTTCGCTTGGGGGCAAGCCATTGTGGCTTGGAAGCTGAACAACATGTGCAGACACTGAATGCGAATAATAATACACAAAACCTCTGTACGTACGTTTGTGAACGCACTGCATCTTAGTGATGGCGGCAAACCTAGAGTACAACATGCTGTGGACACACCCTATGTAGGGCTTGCTAAGTTCTAGCTTCTCAAGTTTCAGCCAAGGAACTCGTTTACGGGAGCGCTTGATCTTACTGCACTGTTTTGCTCACGCGCGCAGTGTTGTAGGCTGTTGCTTACGAACAGCTTTCTGCAGATTAATATCGTGAATACCGCGTCGTTTTGAGCTTTTTTTTTTCGCTCCCTATCTTTCGCAATAATCTCCGACGTTAAGTTAGACAGTTATCCGTAAAGTGCTTATTGTAAAAAAAAAAGAAGAAAATCAAGATAAACGCCTTGCTGGTAATAGAATGGCATGACCTTTCACTTGGACAAAAATAATCTCAGTATACACGCGACAAGCATGAAATTTTAAGATGAATGTCCCGGTAGATTACTTTCTTTGCTATGGAAAGTTTAACGACAGGCAAATACAGAAATAAAATACCAACCATTTTGTATACAGAAGGCTTGAGCAATTAACTTCGACGATGGATACCTCGGTACACGCCCGATGAAGGCAGGAGGTTCTTTCTTTCTTTCTTTCTTTCTTTCTTTCTTTCTTTCTTTCTTTCTTTCTTTCTTTCTTTCTTTCTTTCTTTCTTTCTTTCTTTCTTTCTTTCTTTCCTTCTTTCTTTCTTTCTTTCTTTCTTTCTTTCTTTCTTTCTTTCTTTCCATCAACCGACCACACGCCGTAAGCAGGCGTTATACAAGACGACCAACACAGCCAAGAAGCAGTCAGCGGTCCGCACGTAATTGATTCCACCGACCGCGCCTCCGCGAAAGTGAGTCCGAGTTAAAATAAGGACCACTCAGGCTCGTAGCTGCTTCTAATAGAAAAAAAAAAAGAAAAGACACACTAAAGCGAAGACAACCTACGCAAAATAAAACAAAGTAACAACGACCGAGACGACAAGAAATACTGATAATACAAGCGGAGAGGGAAAGCGGGGGGCTAAGCGAAAGAAATAACGGTAATGATGACCCGTGTTCCTTGGCCTCTTCGGTAATCGAGACGCGATGAAGAAAATGAACTAATAAAGTATGGAGTGCTGATATAAGGGTCGCGAAAACGAAGTAAAAAAAAAAAAGAGCGAGCAAAGACCCGTAGTATCGGTGGGCCATATAAACGGAGGCGTTAATTTGTAAGAGCTTATTTGCTCGCCTCCCCTCTCCTCCCTCTCCTCCCCATCTCTCCCCTTTCGGCTTTCGCCGCTCCTTTCTTTAGTGTGTGGGGAGATGGGTGGAGAGGGTTTGTAAATTAGCGGAGACGCGAGGGGGGAAGCGAAAAGAAAGGAAAGTGGACTGGGAGGGAATTGTAGATGAAGAAAAGATTCGAAAAAAATAATTAACGCTTGCGTGTGCGGCGCGCTCAATGAGTTTTCGCTTAGAAGGACACGTATGAGCGGGTTTTGCGGAACACAATCGTACGATAGCGTTGAAGGGGAGGTATGGGGAATAACGCTTAAGTACTCTTGTCGAGAAATATGGAAGAGAAGGAAAGAGAGAGAGAAATAAATAAATAAAAAAGAAAAAAAGGAGAGAGAGAAATGAAAAGAGCAGTGCATACCCCCCTTCGTTTTAGTAATGAGTCGCAAAAAAGAAAATGTACGCAAGAAAAAGAAATCGAGGCGACTGAAATTAAGCAAAAGCAGCCCCGCAAGAGCGCGAACGTTCAAAGAAAAAAAAAAAACGAAAACACAGAAAAGAAAAAAAAGCAAAACAAAAGACTGACGCTAGGGGGGTTCTCAATTCGCGCGTACATACAACGTATGTATGCCAGGAAAGCGAGCAATAAAGAATGGCGGAATAAAAAATAGAAAGTAAAAAGTATAAAAGATATGAGCAGAGGGAGAGGGGGGTGGGGGGGTGGAGGCAACTAAATCAAGGTCTCTCGAGCGCGCGCGCTGGTGCAGGAGAAGCGTATAGTACGTCTGTAACGATGAGTGCGACCACCGCATTAAACGACCAATTTGCATAATGAAGAATTCATGGTTCCTCGTTCTGCGCCGCCTGCCTCTCCTCACTTCTTTTTTGTCTTTTATTGTTCCGTTTCTTATTTTCATTCTATCCGATTGTTATTGTATCTTCTCCCGCTCTCTAGTTTTTCCGTTTGTCTTTGCCTCGTCGTGTTTATTTTTTTTTTTTGATAATTTTTACTTATTTATTCCGCATCGGAGGTTATTAAGCGTTGCAAGTGGTGTGCAGAGAGGGGGGGGGGGAGGGGGGGGGTTGACTGAATGAATTAGATCGCGATGAGTTGTGCAAATAGCGAATGAATCGCCGGGAATTAATGGAGAAAAAGAAAAAAAGAAGAAAAGAAGGAAGAAAGGACTATTTAGAAGTTCGAGGTGTCGGGGGGCGGTGATTTAATGAGGCGGAAGTGTCGATCAACACCCGATTTTGCCTCGTAAAATTTGCCCCTTTTTCTTTCCGAGATCGACTTTTCAGGTTGCATTGTTTCTAAAAGGTTCGCGGAATTCTATAAACTGTTTCGTTACTTATAAACGGCTGGGATTTTGATGTTCGAGAGAATGGACAGTGGGCTAGATAAGCGCTTCTGATGAATTTCTATGCGTAACTGAATACGAAGCGAAAGGATGCGTTCGTCCGTTTACTGCGCGTTTACTGTGGGTAGAACTCGAACAGAAATCGGTGCGTGTGAGTGTTGAGTGAGCGCGTGTGAATAAAACATTGACTTTGATTTTCTCCTATGCTAAAAGAAAAAGAGAAAAAAAAAGAACCCTAAGGTGGTGAAATTAACATTAGAGTCCGTGTAGTACAACTTAGCAATCGAAATCGATACATTGTTTTCAGGGGCGTAGCCAGAAATTTTTTTCGGGGGGGGGGGGGGGGGGTACCTCCTTGATTTCGGGGGGGGGGGAGGTACCACCTCGAAATGGCCATTTTTCGCTCTGTATGCCATGGCGAAAAAAAATTTCGGGGGGGGGGGGGGGCACGGGCCCGGTGTGCCACCCCCTGGCTACGCCACTGATTGTTTCCGTTTAGTGTCCTTTTAATGAATATGACTGTGTTTCGCATGCTCAAGCGGATATCCAGATTCTCCGACAGACCTGTAGTGTCCCGTACGCTTTTGTTGCCAACTGTATACCTCGCTACACAACAAAGAGCACCGCACCGACCGGGTGTAGTAACCCGCTCCCACGAAAACGATCCACCTCGGCGATGATTTACGTACTTCCCGCTTTGATCTCACTTCGCGTGCAACACGGTCTTATCGACTCGGCTGAACAGCATGGAGAGTTCGGGTAGTCTACTTCCGGCTTTTCTCAAGAAAACGAAACAGCCGTGTCGTTTGCCGCTTTACAGGCTGCTTCTTCGGTCGGCGCGTTTCGCCTTTAATAGTCACGCTGTGTGCGACAGGTGACACTTCAAACGTTCAGCGCGTGCGCAGAAGCCTGACAAAGCGGGCATAAATTTTCCCGCTACGTATTTACTTGTCCTGTAGTACATGGTATACGCCCACTTTGTCATTCACCGCGTCCGATTCAAAAACTACGGTTCCTCCGTTCTTTCTGAATGGGACGCACTGTGTACTTCCATCTTTGCTTCTTTCCTTTATTTCAGTTTCCTTCGATTGCCGGTAGGTGGCGGTGCTGTCGTTTTACGCGCAGTCCTTTTTTCGTAAAGACGGCAGTTCGTCTGGAAGCTCCGAAGGGGATCGCTTTGTGCTCCGCTTTTTGTCGTCGCCAGCGGCTTCTCCTTAAAACATCAGTGGAAGCCCGAGTTCGGTTAATACGAAACGCGCCATTATATGAGAAGTTCGCGTTGCGTCATCTCACGCGTTTTGCGATCGCAGTTTCTTAGTTCGTTTTCCCGATGGAGGTTATGCGGCGCAAACTTCGCTTTCATGATAAAAAAAAAAAAAAAAAGAACCACAGCGTGCACGAAACCGGTTATTACTGCCACTTCAAACACCATGGAAGTTGGAACGCGTCTATACTAACAGAACGTTTCGCAGTAAACGTCTGGAGCTCTCTAAGGTGTGCAGTTTATGCGATGTGTATATAGCTCACGCTTCTCTTTAAGCGGCTGTTGTTGCCCTTGTCAAAGCAGAGTGGGATTTGTCCGGTTAATAAGAAAACGGGCTGTTTATTGTACGCAGTTTCGTTCCCGGAACGCGAACACAGCGCCCCTGCTTGCCTGCATTTCCTTACTTTTCGTTCTTTCGTTCTTTCTGTCTTTTTTTTTTTTTTTTTAGCGCGATAGCCGTCCGGTATCGCACTGTGCAGTCCAGACCACTGGTCAGGCCCATTCACAACTTCTATGCATGGCGGTTTGGGGCTGCAGGGGACTCCATGCATCAAAACTGTCATAAGTGTTAAAGGTCAGGCAGGGATGAATTGTCCAGAGAACGAATGCAATGTAAAAGGAAAAAAAAATTGGTCCGGTCACACCGGAAGTTAAAACCGCCGCGACAACGCTAGCGACAATGGCTGACAGAGAAGGACAGCGGAAAAAAAAAATTCGAGCAGCTATGGGAATCAAAGGAACGTGGTCAAGCTAACCACTGTCCAGTTGGGCGGTCACCCAAGCCTGACCTAAAGGGCCCGGCTGGCAAAAGGGAAATCAATGAATCATAACCCGCAGTGGAGGGTTCTGCAAAGTTGAGTCAGGAAGTCAGAAAGGCAACTGGGGGTGGTCGGGGGGGGGGGGGGGGGGTATTCAAACTCAGCCGTACGCCGACGCGACCTGACCAGGCATCGAGGATGTGCTCAGCGATGCGGGGAATACTACTTGACCAAACATGCCTTGATGGTCAGGGGTAAAAAAAAAAGTTGTTGCGGCGACAACCGTGTTCTCGCAAAGCACGCGTCATTTTATTGTGATTTATACCCTACCTTGCTCGCCACGTAGCTTGTCTTTTTAGCCTCTTTTTATTTTGCATCTTTAGAGAGTGTTGGACCTCCCCTCGCTTCTCTTATGTGTTGTTTACTTCTAACTCTGCTTCTACGTGCCTTTTTTTTTAATTTATTTATTTTTGTTCCACTTTCACGGGAACAGGAACGGTGGGTTATGACAACCTTAAGGGGGGGTGGGGGGAGTGGGGGGGGGGGGGGGAGTGCGAAGTACACAACGCGAGAGCAATGTTGTGTACACCCCCTCCGTGGGCTGTCGCCTCCGGGTCCATTTTCTCCCACGACTTCCCGATACGCATTGACCGCAGAGTACGGGATCGCGGTTCTATAATGATAAGCGGAGCTGCGGCACTCGGATTCTTGGTGAAGTTAATAATAATAATAATAATAATAATAATAATAATAATAATAATAATAATAATAATAATAATAATAATAATAATAATAATAATATCATCTGGTGTTCTCCAACCGGCGAAGTTCGGAAGGGGAGATTTGTATTAAGTGCGTAGCACTTTACGGGCCCGGCTTTTCGTGCAACCATCTCATGTGGCCTGATCACGCTCACAGTAAGGCGTTCATTGGTTATTTATACAAGTATCTGACTGGTTCCACGTGGGAACACTGAGTGAGGGGGGGTAGGGGGTACACTTTGTTGCTTGATAGAGAGCGATCGAAGCAAAATAAAAGTGAAAAAAGAAGTATGATGCTTTTACATGCGCGAAGTCTTGGCTGCACAAACTGAAACAAACAAACTGAGACGGCGAATAATAACGTAATACAATTCAAACGGAAGTACATTAGCATGATAATGCACTGATGAACTTTTGATTGAATGAAAGTTAGAAAGTAAATGGGGATAAAACGTTACGCAATGATTAGGACGACGTATGCGGATCAAGAATCAGAAACTTGCCGCAGTACATAGATAAGATACAGATTACTAATGCTTAATAGGCCGCGTATCAAGCAGCCTTCTAAAAGATCTGGGTACCTCCGACGTTAGTTATCTTATCTGGAAGCTCGTTCCACAGTACAATGGCACGTGGCAGTGCTGATAAATGAATGGTGATGATAACCAGAACGTGCGATAGAGACGACGTCCGCTCTAGTGTGCTGCAAAGCCCTTGACACAATAGGCACCCCTCAGTGATCGGACGTCGTGGTCAAGAGAGCATGAATCGAGCATTCGCCGCCCGGTGCGTCGTTGACTGACGGTCAAAAGCCTATCCCAATATCTATTGCTGAACAGAAGCCTAGGTGTGCTTTCCACAGTAGCAAGGCAATAAAACAAAAAATAAAGCAGTGTGTATTCGCGGGGATTGTAGAACGACTGCAACAGGCCTTGTAGTCACATTCATTCATACATACGTACGTACCTACACTACTAACTGTACAATAACTGCATAATTATTTACGTTGTAATTACAATTAATTGCTATGGGGTACGCCATAATTTATTCTAAGACTTCCCCCCCTTGCTTTTAATTAGGTCTCCAGATGATGTAATCAAATAATGTAAATGTTACACATTTACGTAGAAAGTAGATTGTAATGCGTGTTGCAAAGGGATATAGTAAGTTCTTGTTGAAAACATCTCGTTTTAACGTCTAGCTTCAGGCAAGCAGGCGCTTTCGGACAGGCTCGCTAACAAGCACCAAGGGTGTATGCGTGACCGTGGCCAGACGGAGTACAAGTAGGGTGGACGGAGGCGCATCGCAAAATGAGCGAGACAAGCGTATAATAGGTGTTGAGGTCGCCTCTTCGAAATCGGACTTCCTCTCACTCTGGGAGGGGGGGAGTAGGAGGGGGGGGGGGTGTTTCGCATCGACCCGCAGTTGTAGTGGACGAAGGTAAGGGACAGGGGGAGGTGGGGTGGGGTGGGGATTCAATGGGTGAGCATGCGGAACCGGATGCCAGCTCGTGTCCAGCGGTGGTCAATGGAGGGTCGGGGGTTTCGCAAAGAGGGATTCAGTCGGACCCCGGGCTATAACACGAATGGGGGGACTAGGCGGAAGGAGGGGGGTGGTGGGGATTTCGATTGCGGGGGTGGAGTGGTGACCGCGAATCATAACACCGCGAAGGAAAAAAAAAAAGCAAAAAAAACTCTGTTAGCAGGGCGACGAGTTGCAAAGGGAGCAGATCGGTTTGTACAAGAGTGTTCGTTTATGTGCGTTTAGTTTGGCGCGTAGCTGACACAGAAATGGTACACATGGTCGCGCCACCTTCGTGGTGTGGACAGTTTGTGGACACGGCGGCCGATGTTTTGTGGAGTGACTTCCCCCCTTAGTTCGTCCATCTTCCTTCTGTCTATTTATTATTTTTGATCTTTCGAACCGTCGTGTTTCCTGCGCAGTTCATTAAAACGATATTTGGCCCTCAAGCTCCTTCTCGCCATCTTTGTAGGTAACAGCAGCAGCAGTGGTCGTTGTTGTGCTATAAACAAGTACTAGCAGTGGCAGTAGTAGTAGTAGTAGTAGTAGTAGTAGTAGTAGTAGTGGTAGTAGTAGTAGTAGTAATAATAATAGTAGTAGTAGTAGTAGTAGTAATAATAATAGTAGTAGTAGTAGTAGTAGCTGCTGTTGGAGAAGGTGTTGTTGTAGGCAGGTATATAGCATGTGTTCGCACTTCTTTTGTACCTCACCACACCCACCGATTAAACTGTCTGATTTTTTTTTCTTTTTCGTATGCATATACATGCCTCGAATCCCAATATACTGGGCTCAGCAACAAATTGCTTTTTCGTTGCAATGCCATAAGAATGAAATTTCAGTGGCACGCGGTGCCCGAAAACGAAAACAAGTGTAACGGAGTATCACACCTCACCGATAGCTTGCGTCACGTCCACGTCTCATCAGCCACATAGCCTTTTGTTGTTTGTTTGTCACTTTGAGCATGCGCGATGGTTGTTTATTTTCTTAGGTTTACAAGACGCTATTTGTTCCACTTTTCGGAATAAAATTTAGTTGCGAGTCAGCGCTGTAGTCGTCTTTTCTATTCTTCGTCCTCGTTTTTGTCGCGCTAATATTCGTTCAAGAAGTGTAAGGGAATGGACAGACAGGTGAGACTCGCGCAGGAGAACCAGTGTTCGAGGTGCTGAACGGCTTCGACGATAGCATCACAAAATACTATACTCTTCCGACTAACTATGCTGCATTCCTCTAAGCGCGAGCCCCTGATGGACTGAATTCCAGTAACCAGGCGTTAAACAAGCCGATGCGATAATTGCCCCGCATTCAAGCATGTGCGCATATTTGCTCCGCTCTGAATAATGCTGCAGTAAAGGAGATGAAGATGCGGAAGAACTATGACGCGAGCCAGGAAGATCGGACGTGTGAAAAGCCCTGCTGGAAAACAATGCGAAGGCGGCGAGAATGGATGCATTTCTAGAGAGATGGCCGCGCTGGCTTACTTCTTCCTCTTCTTCTTTACAAACCTGTTGAAACAGAGCGCAACGACGCGCTTAAGCCTACCTACTCTCTTTCTAGCTCATCTTAAAGCCGTTCAGTGTTGCGTAAGAAAAACGTGCCTTGCTCACTGAAAGAGATTATTAGAGGAGGTAGCTGTCTACTCCGGCCTGCTACTCTGCATATGTAAAAAAAAAAAAAGAAAAAAAGAAAGGAGAGTTGAGATCGCTGTCAGGTGTTGACGGTCAGTTAATTAACGAATCAATCAGTCAATGTATTTACGCACAAGGAAGCGAGATAAGAAAGAGAGAAAGCTGCCGATCAGGCAGGTAGGCGTGTTCGTGTGATCTGCTACTTTCTTAACTGTGACAAAAAGGGATCACGCTGTCGAAAAAAAAATCAAGGCGCATATATACACACATAAACCGTAAAAACTTAGCAGTGGTGGTTTTGTGGTGGTTTTGGGGACCATGTGGTGGTTTTGGGACGTTAAACCCCGAACAATTATTATAAAAACTTAGCAGGGAGAGTGAAGGGGCTGGGTTGTATGGACACTTCCAAACCCCCCTCCTCCCCACGGCTACGCCACTGCACCGAAAAAAAAAAAAGACAACTGGCAACCTCACATCTCTCCCATACTTTCTTCCCACGCGCTCGCGTCTGCACCTCTAAACTTTCTCCGGGCTTCCTGGTTGACTCACACACCACTTTCACGGCAGCCTTCCGCACGCACTGCACGGAACTTCAAATCGAAACGCGTGCCAGGGAGGGGGGTCGGTCCACCGCGGTTGTTTTCCTCTCCTCCATCCTTAATTTGCATTTCTTGTACTCGCGTCGCGCTCGCAAGAATGGAGAGAGGGGCCTTTTCTTCGCTGTCCACGCGATCATTTATACGCCGCCTCGTCGTAGCAGATTCACAGAGCGAGCTATAGGCTTTCCGGCGGTGAAAGGTGTTTTGCATGTTGGCAGCACGTGCTCTCTGGCCACGCGCAATGTGCTTAACACGCTTTTTCTTGCGTCGTTGCTGTGTTGTGTGTTTGCGTGTTTTCTCTCTCGTCGTTGGTGTCTTCGTTTATGAGCTTCTTTGTTTTCTTTATCTCCGGAAAGACGCCGACGGACGGGAAGGTTTCGCTTAGCGCGAACTGCCCACGTTTGGACACAGTCCCTGCATTTCTTCAAGGAGGTCGTGCTGCTAGCGCCAAGGCGACTCCCTTCGCAGAGGTTTTTTCTTTCTTCTTTTTTTCTTGTTTCGCCGCTCGAATGAATCGCTGGGCATTATTCTTCTACGGAACAGGTGTTACTCAGCTGCCCGAGCTTGTAGGTTTATTGTGCGCTATACCCATACGGCACAACGTGTCTTGCGTGGTGATAACACGTCATCTTGTTTTTTGTTTTTTTTCTCCTCCTGGTTGTTTGCATCTGGTCGCGCAAACGCGATGCATATGCGTTATCGACGTTACCAGTTGCCTCTGGCGTTTGCATATCTATCTATCTATCTATCTATCTATCTATCTATCTATCTATCTATCTATCTATCTATCTATCTATCTATCTATCTATCTATCTATCTATCTATCTATCTATCTATCTATCTATCTATCTATCTATCTATCTATCTATCTATCTATCTATCTATCTATCTATCTATCTATCTATCTATCTATCTATCTATCTATCTATCTATCTATCTATCTATCTATCTATCTATCTATCTATCTATCTATCTATCTATCTATCTATCTATCTATCTATCTATCTATCTATCTATCTATCTATCTATCTATCTATCTATCTCCGTTCCTTCCGTCTAATGTAATCCAAATCAAGTGCAATATACTATGAAATCAAGTGTAATATAATGCAATATAATTTATTACTAGTTGAGTTGCGGCTTCTAGGTGGGGCGACAATTCAACAGGTAAAACAAAAAATAAAATAAGCAGTAAGTCAAATGAGTGAAAGAAGTGAATTGCTTTCATTTTTTTTTCTTCGTCACACTTCGTCTCACTACATACCTTCCTATAATTATGTATACAGCAGCGATTCTAGCGGTTACAGAAAAGTGTCTATAATGCGCAGTTAATTAAACAAGCGAAATACGCGCATCTACCTACACTTCCAATCGTATAGCCACAGTTACTTCACTTGTATACCTTCGATACACAATAATTTCATCGTTTACATAAGCTGCCACGCGCGCGCGCGTGCGCGCTCACAGACGCCTCCGTTGTCCACCGCCAACAAGTTTTTCGTACACAATGCACCGAGCGGGTGGACCGAAAGGCCGGAACGGGTTGGCGGTAAACTCCCGAAGAAGGCGTCTGTACAATTAGCCTCATACCCGGCTCTTTCGCCTCTCCAACGGGTACGCAAATAAAAGCGAAGAAAAAGCGAAGCGACCTAAGTGAAGAAGAATGAACGAACGAACCTTTTAAGCGTGCGCCGAGTCGACACGCTACCACGCGAACAATGAACGGCGGGCGGCGAAAGCGATGATATTTCGCCTCCGCACGCTTCCTACCATCTCTTCTCTGACTTTTCTTTCTTTTTTTCTTTTGTTCTTTTTTTTTTTTGTTAATTTTTTTATCTCAGTGCGTCCGCTCTTCTTCCGAAGGTCGGAGCGGCCCGTGCCACCGTGACTTTTTGGGGGGCGAAGGAGCGGTCGGTTTCGGCACCGGGCCCACACCTTCCGTCCGCAGAAAGTGAGTGAGTGAGTGAGTGAGTGAGTGAGTGAGTGAGTGAGTGAGTGAGTGAGTGAGTGAGTGAGTGAGTGAGTGAGTGAGTGAGCGAGTGAGTGAGCGAGCGAGTGAGTGAGTGAATGTGTGTGTGTGTGTGTGTGAGTGAGTGAGTGAGCGAGTGAGTGAGTGAATGTGTGAGTGAGTGGTGAGTGAGTGAGTGAGTGAGCGAGTGAGCGAGTGAGTGAGTGAGTGAGTGAGTGAGTGAGTGAGTGAAAAGGAAGGATTAGAAGAAGCACAAGTTATCAGGCATGCTCGAGTGGCGAAGGCCTGTGGGCACACGAATGAAACCGAAGAGAGAAAAGCACGCAAAAAAAAAAAAAAGAAAGAAAAGCCACACGATGTCCTTATGCCCTCAACTAAGACGTCTCGAAGACGAAACTCATGTTCTCGTCCTTCTCACTCGAGGTATCGATCCCCCCAGCGTGGTATTGCACTGCCTCCGTGATCAGTGATGTCGGAAGCTTTCTACACCTCACGTGGTTTCTCCATTGCCTCCGTGATCAGCGCACCTTTGGCCTAGCGGTGATATCACGGGATGACGTCGTCGTATGAAGCCACGTTATGTGAGGTCATAATGAACCCGCAAATTTTGATGACATCATCATGATGACGTCATCAGACGTTGCCGATATTTGGCACCACTTCGTGTTAACGCGGCCGATGCCAACTGCCACTTTTCGTGTTTGAAGAAACATCTAAGGCTTTCTGATTGTCCAGTACCAGGCAGAGGTCAGCTGACCCGCGAAATAATCGAGGCTGAAATGATTGATAGGCTGGCAGGTGACCTGTAATTTCAAAACCGTCGATTGCCCTCTGCTGTAAGGAGTTAGCCTATCTACGTAAAAATAAGTGAATTTGCAAAGTGCGTGTAGTCACGATGGTTGTAAAGCGATGTTGCCTATATATGTGGTTCCCTGTTTCCGGAATAATCATTGTTGCAAGTTATCGCCCGTGTGTGTTACGTCTTTCTCTGTTCCGTGTTTTTTCGTGCGCTATAAACCTACACTAATAATAATAATGATATCTGGGGTTTAACGTCCCAAAACCACGATATGATTTTGAGAGACGCCGTAGTGGAGGGTTCCGGAAATTTCGACCATCTGGTGTTCTTTCGTGCACTGACATCGCACAGTACACGGGCCTCTACCATTTCGCCTCCATCGAAATGCGACCGCCGCGGCCGGGATCGAACCCGCGACCTTCGGGTCAGCAGCGGCGGACTTAAAGCTACACTAAGGATTTCGCCTTAAAAAGATCGCTAATTGAATCCAGAGACGAGGATACGCGTGGTGGTTCGTCCAGATGAATGAAAACCGCAGGAAGCAAAAAAGAGAAAAAAAGGAATATGAATGTTAAAGATGCGAAGGTTGTAAAAGCGCTACGTCACATGGTCGCTGTATGTCAGTGGGCAGCGTAGAGGCTTTCTCCTCCGGCTTTCCGGGTCGCTTTAATATACAAGCCGTATAACTGCCTCCTTCTTCTGTTGTTCTTGTCCTTTTGTTTATTGTTGTTATTCCGTTTTTCTTTCTTTCTTTAGTATTCATTTTGATTTTTCTCGCCGGAGACGCGACGACGGCAGACGCGGCTTCGAACGGACCACGCGCAGCCAAAGCCAAAGCCAAGCCCACGCGCGTTTTAGCGCGCTTTCTCGCCCTGTTGTTGACTGCAGGGTACGGAAAAGCGCGCGCTTGTTCGCCCGCGACCTCCACGAATTCGCAAAGAAAGAAGATAAAAAGAGAAAAAGTAGGGCTGTGTGTCGTGGACTTGGCGCGTGCTCCGGCCACGCAGTCTGAGGTGTGCGCAGTGACTCGCACGCTTCGAGGTTGTTACGTCTACTTAACAGAAAACAAAAAGAAAGAAGAAAAAAATTAATCGGGAGACCCCGAGGTTTTGTTGTGTACATGTATGCGCGAGGGAGTCACTAGGATTTAGACTGATTGGACAGAATGTTGCTGCTATCAAAGCCCACAGCTACCGTTAGAAGAAATTAACCGCCAACACCTGTTGTTTAGCCAATACTACAATGTTACAATACTATGAGAGCCTAGAGCCATAGGCGTGATCACGGGGGAGGGGGGGCGCCCCCCCCTGGTCACCTAAGAGGCGGGGTGCGCAAAGTCAGCCCTATACATTGGCATAATATGGAGGGGGGGCGCTGCGACTCGTGGAGGGGGGGGGGGCAAGGTCAGCCCTAGACATTGACATAATAGGGAGGGGGGGGGCGCTTCGACGAACCTTCGCCCCCCCTGAAGGGGAACCCTGCGCACGCCTATGCCTAGAGCCATCGTTAGCTGACATTAGCCAAGACTTGTCATTGTTCAGCCAATACTACAACAGTCATATAGCCAATGTATGGCAACACAAGCAGACATGCACCCGCCGCGGTGGTCTAATGGTTATATTGCTCGACTGACTGCTCACCCCAAGGTCGCGGGATCGAATCCCGGTTGCGGCGGACACATTTTCGATGGAGGCAGTGTGCTGGTGGTCCGTGCACTTCGATATCGGTGCACGTTAAAGAACACAATGTGGTCGAAATTTCGGAAGCCCCTCCACTACGGCGTCCCTCATAATCATATCATGGCTTTTGGGAAGTAAAACCCCCCAAAAGTATTATTTGTTATTATTAATTGGTCAACGGGCCAGATCTAACGCAGAGCGCTGCTTGTAGTATGTGCGAGCGAGTGCGACAAGCCAAGACACCACCACTGGCCGCTCGCCATTCACAAACTGAGAAAATGATGCGGTGTACCCTTTCGCACCTAAAGATATCGACAAAGTACTGCGGTAAGTGCATCTCTACATTTAAATAGTGAATGTACCGACACGCTGCACTGAATTCACTGCCTCTCTCTCTTTTCCTTCTCTTCCCTCCTCTCTCTCATCTTTCTATTCCCCTTCCCTAATCCCCCCAGTGTAGGGTAGCCAACCGGAAGTCTTTCTGGTTAACCTCCCTGCCTTCTCCCTTTCTGTTTGCTTCCTTCCTTCCTACCGACCCTTACGTTCGAGTAAATGCGGTAGTAGCGCCGCGAATTGGCCGCATGGCTTACTGACCAGCTGGCTGGGTGGCTATTATCTTGGATATGTACAGTACGCTTCGCCCCACCACTACGTGTATACGAAGGCGCTCGCCCCCCGCACTTCTTGGCGTCCGACGTCCCGCCCGTCCTCTGCGGGGCAGTGCGAGGTCTACGCCGTACGGAACGAGTGCCCTTCGTTGCGTGTCTTTTTTTCTTAGTTTCATATTTCTATTCCTTTTGTTTATTTGCGTTGGGGAGAAGCGGCGCGCGCCATCCGGATGACGTGTCCGTTCTCTGCGCCGGCCATCATACCCTTTCGCTGCAACCTCGTCACTCGTGAACGCTCACGTGCGCCCCTGCGCGAGCCCTCCTGTATACTGCTGTTATGGTGGAGAAAGCCTGCGCTGAAAGTGAAAGCATGGCATGGTTTTAGCAGTGCGGCTATTAGCATATTATAGTGCCATAGCTCTGGGTATTTATGATAACCAGCAGATACTCAAGCCGAGAAAGGTATAGGAGAAATGTATAGGGAAAGCTAACTGTACGGTTCTTTAAAGTATATTGCAGTAATTGTGATATTGGTGCGAAGAAAGTAAAGTGGACGAAAAGACAACTTACCGCCGGCAGGGACCGAACCCGCAACCTTCGGAAGGTTGTATACGTTCACAAGACGTATGTGAATATGCGAAATATGCAACAATTTTGTTCTGTCCTTAAAAGCGTAAAAGGCATCTTCTCTCTCTCTCTGTCTCTCTCACGCACGCACGCACGCACGCACGCACGCACGCACGCACACACACACACACACACAAACACACACACACACACACACACACACACACACACACACACACACACACACACACACACACACACACTTTAGGGAGCTTTAGGGAGTGTGGTTAAGATCCGTTAAGTAAACTGTGGGGGGGCAGCACAGGTACGGGACATAGAAGGACACACAGAGCACAGGACAAGCGCACAGGACAAGCGCACAGGACAAGTGCATAGGTCAAGCGCATAGGACAAGCGCATAGGTCAAGCGGATAGGACAAGCGCATAGGACACACACACACACACGCACACACGTAAGACATTCTTCGTTATACGGGTTATTTCGTTCCATAGACGCGTTCCTCCCGCCTATTGCGTAACCTCGCCATCTTCCGTCATCGTCCTTCTCTTCATCTTTTCCGGTCCAGATTACACGCACATAAAAGAGAAAACGATTAAAATCGGAACGACCACGCGTGTCCGTTATCATGCTTTTAAGTCTCTTACAAGGTACAGCTGATTACGTGCCGCTACACTGTTTGCGCGGACCCGTCGTAATCCTCGTTTTTTTGGCACCTTGGCTCTACGTACACGCATATGTATGTACGCCGACGCACGCAGCTGGCTGCTGGCTGTACGAACATCCTCCGTTTCCTTCGCTCTTCTTCTCTGTCTTTTATTATGTTCGGGCTCTCCGGCTTGGCTCTGGGACCAGCTTGTATAATGCACCGTCGCAGGGTCGAGGGCGCGCGTGGTCCGCGGGATCGCTCCTACACTTCTTTTACTCCTCTTTCTTACTCCTTTATGCTCCTCGGATGGTCGAGGGCACGGGTGGTGTGGGTTTGTCCATCGCTCTTTTTTTACTCCATTTGCTCTTGTCAAGGCCTTATATGAATCATCTAACGGCAAAAGTGACCGTCAGCGTCGACAACGCGTGTGGCGCCAAAAATGATATGACGTCATACGAATTTTCGGGATGGTGCATACGAGGTGTTAAGACGCAGCGTCATGACGATGTCACAAAACCCCGAAATTTGGGACGTAATCACGACGTATAACGTCGAGATGACATGAAATCGTCGCTTTGTTAAAGGTGGCCCGATATTGGAAGCACTGCAACACTATACCTGAGTTGCTGATAGCTTTAGGAAGTACAGGTACGGGACATAGTAGGACACACACAGCACATGACAAGCGCACAGGACAAGCACATATGACAAGCGCATAGGGCAAGCGCATAGGACAAGCGCATAGGACAAGCGCATAGGACAAGCGCGTAGGACAAGCGCTCAGTGGAATCAATGAAAATCGACTGAGAAGAATAGGAATAAGATCAAGGCTTTCACCTTCTCTGGTAGAACGCAATGTTGCCGCGACGTTGAAGCAAATTCTCTCAATGTTGCGACAACGTTGCGGCAACATTTTGTGCTGATATAAGGTTCCAGTCGTCTTCTACGAATACATAAGACGACTCTTCCTTCTCTTCCGCTTTCTTTCCAGCAGCCCCCCGTGTATTGTAGCGAACGTAGGGGGAGCAACTGGGATCTCTCTGTGTGCGCGTTTGCAGGGGCTTGTTTCCGCGAAGTACTATATAATACGCGCACCTCGCTGGTCTCTTTCGTCCCGTTAGCAACTAACGCCCTCCGCGTGTTCGCACCTTTTGTTTTTCCGCGGAAGACGCGTGCCCACGCCACTTGACCCCTCGCCGCTAACTCACTTTCGGTGCGCGATCTCTTTCGTCATTTTTGTTCCTCTTTTTTTTTTTTCCGTATTATTTTCTTCTACTCCGCTTGCCGCAGTTACCGAGTCCCATTCATTTCACTCTGCGCGCGCTCGGGCATCGTCTACGCAGTCCGCCCAAGTTACGACAGTCCAGAAAGGAAGAAGGGTACACCGCGTATCACGAAGCGAAAAAAAAAAAACGCACAAACTAAGAATAAAAAAGGTGAGAGAGGGGGAGAGAGAAATAGGAATTAGTGAGCGACTCTCTTACCTGCGAATGAAGGATAAAAAAAGAGGAAAGGACAATACAAGGAATATAGAAAAGATAACGTAATCGCTGAAGTAGAGAAGCCCTCTCTCCGTTTGTGGCGAGTGAGAAAGAAAGGAAGAGAGAGAGATCGGGGAGAGGGGAGCGAATGAGCGTATCTATCAACGCAGGCGTTTCGTGCTAATGCTTCCGCCCGTCGCTGGCCGCTTTCCCTCTAGTTCTTCTCTTTGGTTTTGCCTTTGTTTTCTCTAGCGTTTTACTTCAGCGGCGCACGCGTGAGCGTTGGCGAGCGAGTGCGTGGTATAGTTGTAACATGTAGTACGTGTACGTATGTGCGCGACGGGTCTGTCGGTGTGCCCCTTTGAATCCCTCTTTCCGCCATCCAACGCCTCCTGTGCCGGCTGCCCGGTGATCCATGGGCGTTATTGCGTGGAAAGTGGCCAAAGGTGAGACGCGTCAGCGGGGCAAAAAGAAGAACCGAGTCGCGGTGCGTCCCTCGGCTAGCACCGGTATACGCTTTGGTCTCGTGACCTACAGCTCAGAGGAAAGCGAAACGCGGTCTTCCCTTACGTCGAGTGGGCGCTGCTGGACTATTTAATTGATTCATATTTTTTCCCTTTATGACGAAGGCCTTAAGAGACTCGTTACGCGGTCCTTTGAGCGAAGCACGACATGCTAATGAAGTGGTACAATAAGGCACGTGACCTACATCACTAATGACGTCATGCTGTTACGTCACCACGTGCCACCATCATAACGTCATGTTTTTGGATGTCAAGTGGTCCGATTCTTGAGGTAGTGCGTCACCTAGTGAAGCCCATGGAACTGGTGGGGGGGGGGGGGGGTGACTTCGTATTCGTTGCTATTTATGAGTTAAAAGATGAAATCAGTGTAAAGCGTCATATTTTGAAGTTCGCGCCGAAGGGCCATGCTCTGTGTGTCACTGTCTGCACACTGCCACATGTACACTACTATTACTGGTGGAATGACCATGCGCGTTGTCACTATATGCACACTGTCACTGCTGGAGTGACCATGCACATTGTCACTGTATTGGACTGTGCCACATTTACAGTGTCAGTGTTCGAGTGAACATGTATACTGTCAATGTTGGAGTGACTGTGCACATTGTCACTGTACTGCACACTGTCACACGTGCGCTGTCAACGTTAGAGTGACTGTGTACACTGTCACATACACTACCACCATTCGAGGGACCATTTACATTGTCAATGTATTGTACGCTGTCAAAGTTCGAGTGACCATGTACACTGTCATATGCACTGCCACCATTCGAGTGACCATGCACATTGCCACTGTATTGGACTGTGCCACATTTACAGTGTCAGTGTGAGAGTGAACATATATACTGTCAATGTTGGAGTGATTATGCACATTGTCACTGCACGGCACACTGTCACACGTGCACTGACAACGTTCGAGTGACCATGCACACTTGTCAATGTATTGAGCGCTGTCACATGTACACTGTCACATGCACACTGTCACTGTTCTTAGTGACCATGCCCGGGGTGGTCACTGTGTTGCGCTCTGTCACATTTACGCTGTCAACGTTCAAGAGACCATGCACACTGTCTCGTGTACACTGTTGCTGCAGGGGTGACCATGCACATTGTCGCTGTATTGCACACTGTCACATGTAGACTGTTAACGTTCCAATGACTATGCACATTATCACACGTGCACTGGCACTGTTCGAGTAACCATGCGTATTGTCACTGTATTGCACACTGTCACACGTGCACTGCTGCTGTTCGAGTGAACATGAATATTGTCACTGTACGCACACTGTCACATGCACAGTGTCACTGTTCAAACGAGCATGTAGACAAGTCGCGCGGTATATTCCAACGCTGACCTTGACGTCGAACTTTATCAATAACAATGTCTCTTTCCCTTTCCACTCTGACGGTTTCCTCCAAATTCGAGCGGTAAGTTGCGCGTCCTCCGCGGCTACGTGTGGAGCAACGTTGGTGTGGAGGAGAGGGAGAGGGTGAGGTTCTCCCCTCGGACATCGCGTGCGCGCCGGTCAAGATCCGGTCAAGATGGCCAGCGGAGTCCTTTCCCGTCCGGTGAAAGCCAAGCACTTAACCTTCCAGTCGCTGCTACTCGGCTACCGTTTTCTTCTTGTTTTTTTTCCCGCCGATTGCGCAAGGAAAGTGAACTGACGCAATGTCTCAACAAAACAAGAAATGATCAACACGAGACGTGTAACGAGCGTCCGAAGCGAGCGAATGGCCGCACGAAGCGCAAGGAGCGCATTTTGTGCGCCAGCTGGACAGCGCACCTATGGAGGTCAACCACGCCGTTCGTGCTCTTTTGCTGGCACAAACAAGAAAACAAAGGCCTCCCACTGCAGCGCTCACTGCTTGCAGCAAACTGTGCGCACTTTTCATCATCAGTGTGCGTCCCCATGTGTACGTACATATGTGAGTGCGTATCCGAGTGGGTGTGTGCGTGCGTGCGTGCGTGTGTGTGTGTGTGCGTGCGTGTGTGTGTGTGCGTGCGTGTGCGTGCGTGCGTGCGTGCGTGCGTGTGTCCGAGTGTGTGTGTGAAAGTCATTGACCAATTACGGTTGTTGCGTCCACCAGTCTTCACTCATTGCGTCTTGGACCGTGCAGCCGTTGTGTGGCTGGGTGTTCGCGCACGCGATTTTAGCCTAGCATAAACCTGCTGTCAGAGCTGCTAGCTGCTGCTGCTGCCCACGGCCTTTGCGCGCTTCCTTCCTTTCTTCCTTCCTTATCTCGCCGGTTGCCCTCTCTTTCCCGGCTTTGTGTTTTCTTGTTTATCAAACTCTTCTTCTTCGCCCATCTGCGTATTCGCAAATGACCACTTCGCGTGCTTCGTTCACGGCCGTGCGCCGCCGCTGCGATGTCGTCGGTCCGTCCACCTTCTGTCCGAAGGGTCTCCCGGTGGTCCGGTGGTGGAAGAGGGGGGAGTCGGGGGGGGGGGGGGGGTTCAGGCATCGCCATGTTTCGTTACGCTATGCGGTAGCGTAAACCCCGTTTCGCTTATTGTGATGTGTAGCTATCGGTGTTCGCTATAGTATGCGCTGGCAGCATTCTGTTTCGTGAATGCTAGCGGTGTTCTGCCGCTGTTGCTGCATGCGGTGAAGTTCTGGGTTCGACTTCCGCAAGATGTATGTGATACTTCCGTAACTTATGTTTACCTTGCACACTACTGACCGAAGTTCAGGCGCGAGCCGACTATTTGGTGGGGCCCGCAGGCTTTCCTGTTCCGTATGAATCGATCGATCGATCGATCGATCGATCGATCGATCGATCAATCAATCAATCAATCAATCAATCAATCAATCAATCAATCAATCAATCAATCAATCAATCAATCAATCAATCAATCAATCAATCAATCAATCAATCAATCAATCAATCAATCAACTGACAAAGTGGAAACATTCCGACGGCGTCTGAATGCGAAATCGTTCGTGAGCGGTTGCATCCATGTTAAGTAAGGAAAGTTCATGTGGTCTAACTTTTCCAATCCACTCCGGGTTTCCCCTTCCCTCAGCCTCCCGCACCATCACCCGCCGCCGACGTCGCTTTGAAAAACATCGGCAAAGCAAGCAAAATCTTCAATGTCGCACTCTTAAACAACAACAACAACAACAACAAAAAAAAAAAAAAAGCAAACAAGCCAAGAGGTGTAGCCAGAAGTTTAATTCGTGAGGAGGGGGGGAGAGGGAGGATAGATGTTCCGACCCGCTTTATGTGTCTTGGTTTGTGTGCTTGTATTTGAGCTTTTCTATATGTACGCAAGAAATCCGAAAATTCCGGGGCGGGGGAGGGGGGGGGGGGTGACTCACCACCCCCCTTTTTTTTGCTGTGCCAGTGAGCGGACATCTATGTGCGTATGCGACGTGGTCACCTTTCGGAAGCGGTTGTTGCCTGACTGCCACCGGCTCCGCCACCAGGCCCCAGAATATAAACGTTTATATTATCCGAAGAAAAAGGCCGCGGACACAAGGTCTCCGCCACGCCCACCCTCTATCGAGCTCCCGCGCGTCTTCTCCGGCCATCTCCGCCGAGTTATTCGCACAAATCAGCACGAAAAGCAAGCAAACTGAAAGAGCGATAATAAATAATGAAAGACCAACTAAATGCGTATGGCCAGCACCCCGGAGGTCACGCTCACGAAACTCTCTGCTGCGTCCGCTACTTCGTGCCGCTTCCTCTGCATGCGTCGTTCGTGTTGTAGGGGGGCGCTCGTGCACTTATAACGTTCGTGGTTCCCAAGCCTCTAGAAGCGGCACGGGCGCGCGACTTGTGAGAGGCAACGGCGGCTGCATGCAACGCGTCTTCTTCTGCCCTCGGACTTGTAGGGCTGCGTCCGGCCATGGCTGGACCGGGGGCCGATGGTCCACGGAGCAGGGGAAAGGGGCTGCGCGAGCGCTTCCGCCTATTACGAGCCGATGCCCCACCCCTTGCATCGTCCTCCTGTCCGGTCTTGGGAGACCAAGGAGTGCGGGCGCCCACGGAAGAACTCTGCACCACCTGCGCCTGCTGGTTCCGCTGCGGCGACTCGATCAGCGTCACGGAAAGGAGGACTGGATCGGAGCTGTGGGTCTTGAGGCGTGGGACTATAGTTTATACGGCTGTGTCTGCTTGTGCAAGAATGTACCATCCGGTAGCGGGGCTTGGTGTATACGTACAGTCGCGCTCAATATGAGTTGCAACACGCTGGCTGTGGTTAAAGTGACCCCAAGCCTGAACAATGACACCGACAAACGTTAAATTGGTTCAGGAAGTACCACGAATTGAGAGAGTTTTATTCGCCAATTTTTTTCCATATAGGTGCCAGTTTGCAGTGTTGGCGTCATTTTGAGTAGAGACAGCGTGTTGCAACTCATAGTGAGCGTGACTGTACATGTAGTGTTGTATTACACCAGTACCCATGGGCGTCGGCAGGATTTTGTTTTGAGGGGGGGGCAAAACCGTGTTGCATCGCGGCATGAGGTAGGGGGGGGGGGGAACTGGTGTGGTTTCAGGCGCAGTGCTGGCGTGGCTTTGCGTGGGGCAGGTGCCCCCTTTGCACCCCCCCTGCTGACGCCCATGCCAGTACCAGTATATGCAGTGTAGGACTGGACATTGGTGTTTAGCGCAGGACTCAGTCTTGGCGTGCTGCATAGTAGCACGGGTGTATGGTTCGTGGTGTGTAGTGGTGTAGTGGTGTAGGAATGCGTCCTGAGATGCATAAAGCGGGGGGCACTGGCTCTCGAGGTTGCATAAATGTTGGACTAGCATTTGAACAGTTTTTGCGCGAGCCGTTCGAGAGCGGATTTTCGGGCACTCCGCTAGCTATAGGTACCAGAGAGCTCGTGAGCTGCC
This sequence comes from Rhipicephalus appendiculatus, assembly GCA_030522465.1. Classification (NCBI taxonomy): domain Eukaryota; kingdom Metazoa; phylum Arthropoda; class Arachnida; order Ixodida; family Ixodidae; genus Rhipicephalus; species Rhipicephalus appendiculatus. The sequence continues at coordinate 1,849,715 of JALIZH010032995.1, forward strand.
GCCCTCTCTCAGCTAATAGTGAGCCCATATAACGAATCAGCGTAGTCGAACGGCTGGGTTCCCATGCTATTGAAGAAATAATGCCTGATAAGCGCTGTTCAAGTTTGTTTTCGGTTTTCTATACATCGAACAGCGCCAGTCCACTGGACAATGCAAGTCCTTACAAGATAGTGGTTTGAGTTGAAACTGCATATCGTTCGGGGTTCGAGTTTTATCCAACAGCAACTGGTCAGAACCTTGATCCACACTAACCTTTCAGCTTTTCTATTATAATACTATCTTTCAATTCCTCTCTACCAATGGTCAATGGTCACGGTGGTACAATGGTCACGGTGCTCGTCTGCTGACCTGAAAGACGCGAGTGCGACCCCGTCCGCACGGTTCGCATTTGGGCTCCGTCGTAATGCAAAAGCGCCGTCCATACTCTGCGACGTCAGTGCACGTGAAATACCGCCAGCCGGTCGAAATGATCCGAATCAGGGGTCTCTAATAGCCTGAGCCTCTTTAAGACATTAAACCCCATAAACCCCAGTTAAAGTCCAGAAACAGCTCGAAAGGACCGGACAGACTACAAACACTGCGCTGCCCATAAAGCTACCCCCTCCCTTCTCAATGTCTGTCTACTGAACTGTCTCTGTCTCTCTAACGATTTCGGAATGGAACAGGACTGCATTCATAAATCTCTAGGATACATGCATGCAAGCCCGTGCCGCTTGCATATATACGTACGCTTGCCGTTGCGTACGCCGTAAAAGTCTACCATCTTTATCGATTCCCTGTCGTTACGTGCGCACAGCTTAATTTTCTGCGGGCCACTTAATTCACCGCGCAGTGGTCGTCCTCAGCGGCCTTTCTTTGTATAAATCGTATTGCCCGTTCTGCTGCTTTATAACATACACGACTACGGGTATCTGTACTGAGCATTACGTGGATTGAGCGACTCGGGTTTCATTCCTGCAGTTAATCTCACATCTTTCGGCGACCGCTATAGCGTATCGTACGCGGCTTAATGGGGGGTTTAAACTACGTTAATTACGATCGTCAATATATTGTCGATGCGTCGTTTACCTGTCCTCACAGTCGTCGCGTCTTGACGGTGTAGTTTACGTGGCCGTTATAAAAAATGTACCTCGGTGAGCTCGCATAATGTGCTTTTGCGGATTCTATTACCGTAAAGCTGTATTTGGCTAGCAATGGCGTAGCCAGTAGAAGGGCGGAGGTTAACCCCTTGATATTCTTAATTTTTAACCTATGCATATACAAAAGTACGCGTGGACACATACCTAAAGTATGTGTGCAACATAAAGTATGGCTGAACAACCCCCCCCCTGCCCCACCCCCCCCCCCCCCCCCGCCCCCTCGAAAAAAAAAATGTTTGCCTACCGCCCTGATGGCTAGGATTCCTTGTATTCTTCCTGTCCGTCAACAAAACACGTACGGGTCACACTCATTGGGCAAACCTCCACGACTCAGTAACGGTCAACTAAATATGAAGGAGGGAGCGTGCGGACGGCAAACGTAAATTAAGGTCGTACACGAAAACGCCAAGCGCGTTTGGCAAGTCGCAGACAAAGACGACGCATGTTGACGCGAAAGGGAGGATGTGGCAAAAAGGAAGCAGGCTACAAAAATTGGAAACTCTTAAAGGAACATACGCTAACTTCAAAAGGGCCTTTTTAAGGGCCCATTTTGGGTTTTGTTTGAGGGTTCGTAACCGGCGACGAATCGAAATTCTGTGTCACCTCTCTGTGCTGAGAGCTTGACTGGTCATCCACCTTCAAAGAGTGGAATGGCATACTTTATTGTCTTTCTTTCTTTTTTTTTTGTAATTTTTTTCCCTTGACCTCGTCGTGCGACAACGACTCGGAAGTGCCCGAGCCAAGCTCCAGATATTCTCTTGAATTGACCGACAGCGTAATCCGATCCGCGTGCCACATTGTGTGCTACACACACATAATACTCCGCAGCATGCCCGTAAAAAGCACATTCACGTATCACGAAGCCTTCCCGCATGACAATTTGGACGCGGCCGCTGCCCACACTATGTATACTCTTCCGCATCAAAGATGACAGAGCTCGCCCACGAGCATACCGCTAGTCTCTCGACCTCACCTCGACTCTCATACACTATTGTAACGCAGATCAGCATACCGTACGCCGTCCCCAGCACGCCCCCCCCCCCCCCTCTTCCCCCGCCTCACCTAGCGGCGCAGCGGCGCATGATTATAACGGTCTTGAATGACGTCTACGCATATGTACTCCACATATATACGATCTCACAACTCGTGGCCAGCGAATCGTCACGACACAAGCACTGCGTCTTCATCTTCTTCCGCGTTGGCAACAGTGTGCCCGCGCGACCCCCCGCGTTGGTCTTACTGATACAAGAACGCGACATGTCTTGGATTGGCTTGGCTTTTGCCTGTCCCGTTCCTGGTCCAGGAGGTCGCATGCCTGTCGAGAACGGATACCATAAGCCGACTTGACTTTGGCTCGCGTGTTCTCTGACTCGAGTCGCGAGCCTTTAAAGAACGAACTCTGAGCGTGCGTGGCTTTTGAACCGCAACGGCCGAGTCGGCTTGTTACATGTATGTCCCTATACTGTGATAGGTTCATTCATCATACCGTATTGCCGCACGTACGACCCCAGTGTGAAAACGTCATGTTCCTTCGCTCTCGGCTCCGTTGGTTCTCGTTTTGCGGGCGATTTCGAGCGTGCCACCCCCCCGGCCCCCCCTCTTCAGTCCACGCTACGGGTTTTCCTCCGACGCGCTCGGGAAGCGCTTATGAGGCGAGCTTCTATACGTACGGGGTCTTCTCGGTTTGTTGCGCCCATTTCTATTTGCTTTGTGTTCTTTTTCCCCCGCGTTGTGCAATGTTGTAACGGAAGAATATACCTGGAAAGACGTTCCGTATGGGAATTTGGAAGAAGGTAACGGTACACACCGCACTGTCCGTAATTGTAGTCTAATGTAAATGCGCGGAGTCGTTGGCGAGAGGCGACCGCGCTTTTGTGTACATCATCCAGCGTGAACGTATTATGACCGGACTTCCTGGTGCTTACGCTCGTGCCCCGCGCGCGCGTTGTAGGCATTCGTAGATTCTAAGGTAAAGTCCTGCACGGGATGAATTCAGTAGTAGCAGCACTTTATTTACAGTAAGCGGAATAGAGAGCTCAATGTAGGGGCCATGGTTTGAAGGCAAACAAGCCTGAAAAATGACGCTGTCCTTCTGCAGTTCGTGACAGTTCATGCGTTTCGAGGTGAAAACTCTCTAAAAAGCATATCAGTGCACCATTTTCAGAAAAATGGACTACAAGGAGCTCGCAAGAGTAAAAAAAAAAATCGAACCGAAAAAAAATAAAAAGTTTACATAACAAGTTTCAATAATCAGTGGAGTAGCGGTCGCACTCGTGCGACTTAACTGACGTATTGGGTTTCAAAGTTACCTCCCGGATGTGTACCAACGGGGAACATAGAAACTGCGCATGTTATTGTATACTCCGTTAAAGCATTGAGCTGGGCTAGTTGGTGTTGATTGACTGCTTCCATAATTGCTAGCGAACACGCACAAAGGACGACATAGAAAGAAACAGGACAAGCGCTAGTGTATACTCCATCTGTCTGTACATATGCTCTTGCGGCGTGAAGTTCGTGGAATAAATCAATCTGCGCATTATATTTCATCAATACCGTGCGCTGATGCTCTGCTGTCCACGGAAGCATTGACTTAAAATTGATTGGTTGCTCGTTTGGTTGGGGAGGAGAGTTAGCCTGGCACTGTAGGCCGCCAATTTGCTCCAACGCACACACGCACACGCACACACACACGCACACACACACACACGCACGCATGCGCACACACGCACGCACGCACGCACGCACGCACGCACACACACACACACACACACACACACACACGCACGCACGCACACACACACACGCACGCACGCACGCACGCACATAGATAGATAGATAGATAGATAGATAGATAGATAGATAGATAGATAGATAGATAGATAGATAGATAGATAGATAGATAGATAGATAGATAGATAGATAGATAGATAGATAGATAGATAGATAGATAGATAGATAGATAGATATGAAGAATGAGCGCAAACAATCCGAAAACGAAAGAATGGCGGCTGACCCCGATGTCTGGAAAAGGTGTGCGCAGCAACACGCTAGCCAGCTGCAGGCACCGCTAGCTTTTTGAAGATCCTGCGCGCATTTTCACGAGCAATGCGAGCGGTAAGTACACGGACGGTGGCGACGCGCATAGCTGCAGGGCTTCTTCTTTGCGTGCTGAGAGTGCTTATATATACCATAGCGTCGTCTCCGCAGCGCTGTGGTGTCAGCGCGCCGGCCTGTCCTCGTATATATGCCGACCGGTCTGACCCCTTCTGGCGCGTGCGCCAGTAGGGCTTCTGTAGCGACCCGCGACCCTCCGTGAAGTGCGTATGTCTGTCCCCTTCCTTTGGGCAGCGGTGCTTACACGGATCACGTCTTTGCTTCTTGGGAGGAAGACCAGAAAAAAGAGAGGGGGGAGGGGGGTGAGTTAGTGTCGCTGTGGCCAGGGCGTCCCGTTACGGACACGTTTTTATTTTATTTACCTTAAGTCTTTTTTTTTTCTTTTTTTTTTCCGGAGAGTGCACGCGGGTGAACTCAGTAGCCCACTTATTCTGCTCTTGGAGGCTACTTAGTTGAAAAATAAAACCCTGTATATGTATAGAGTGTTAGAGCAAGGTACTGATAGAGACTGATACCTAGTAAAGAGAGCCCGGTGTAGATGTAGAGGTAGAGGACGGCAGCTAACTAGATGGAGCTACGGGATTAAACAAAAATGATATCTAGATTTTTACATGCCAGAACCACGGTCATGAGGCAAGCCGTAGTGGATGGTCCCGGGATCGAATCCCGGCCGAGGTGGCCGCATTTTAATGGCGGCTAAATGCCAGAGGTCCGTGTATACTGTGCGATGTCGGTACACCTTAAAGAACCCACGTTGGTGTAAATTTCTGGAACTGCTGCCTCTACTTTGTGCCTCATAGTCACATCGTAGTTCCGTCACGTAAAACCTCAGATCTGATTACTATTAATAACACTCCTCTCCGCATGCCTACCTATCTAACATATGGTGTAGTAGCGCAAATTCGACGGGGACACAGAGGACAAGAAAAAGTAGCGAGTGTCGTGTTTTTTCTTGTCCCTCTGTGTCCCCGTCGAATTTGCGCTACTACACCATATGTTAAAATGATATCTCACCAACTAGCCCAGCTCTCAACCCTACTGTACTACCCTAGTAACGTTGGTACTACCTACCTATCTACTTCGGCGCTTGGCGAATGCGTCGCCTCCGTTCTGACCTCTCAATTCGTCGTTCATCTTTCTGCATTCGCGCGACGGAAAACCGGTAACACACGTGGTACAGAGCGAAGCCGCGAAACAAATCGGACCTGTTACCGCGCGGCCGGCTACTTCCCGCCACCGGACCAGTAGCGACTGGTCTTTATTAACTTCGTGTCTTTTTTATTTTTTGATATTTTATTCGATAAATTTATTACGCACGTGCTTAACGTCAACAACAGAGCCATCTTCGGTAGTTCTCGAGCAAGACCCCCCCTTTTTGGGCGATCTAACGAGAAACAAAAAAACAAAAACCCGTTCCTTTTATACCGTCGCACACGTACAGGCACGCGCGCATGCGCTCTGGAGCCCCGTTCCATAAGGAACGAGACGCGCGGCTCCACTAAAAGGAAGGAACAGGACCGACCACCGCAAAGCTGCCACCACCGCCGGACAACAATATCAACAAGCAACAAGCGCGCCTAGAGCTCCACACCACCCAAACAAAAACCTCCTGCCGTATATATAAATGATTCCCCCCTTCTTTCTTTCCTCCGTTTTATGCTCGCCAAACCTGATTCCCACCCTCTCGGTTTATTTGTTTGTTTGCGACGCTTCTTTATTTCCCTGACAGATGCTGCTCGCACCACGTTTGTTTCGCGGTGGTTATTCACCGCATAGAAGAAACGATACAAAGAAATCTGTGCGAGAGGAGGGCGGGGGGGGTGGGGGGAGGTGGGGGGGGAGGGAACCGGATTGAAGCATCTGGCTGCGTACTCCTTAGCATCTTCGGAGAGCTCGGCGTAATAGAAGAAGTCCGGGCTCCTTTAACCGGCGCGCAGGCTGGCTTGGTTGGTTTTAGTTGGGGTTTTTTAATTCTGTTTTCTCGCTCTATTGTCTTGCAGGCCTGTGATGGCTGTGTGTGATAACGCGATTAAAGGCCAAAGCTGCGCTTATGGTTATACGATATTGCGAGCTTATGAAGGTATATGTTTGTTTCGCGTTCGTTATTCTACTCATATAAGAAATGATACAAAGAAATCTGTGCAGTGGAAAGAGGGGGGGGGGGGGGGTCGGGGGTCGGCAATGAAGCCTCTGCTTGCCTGCCTACTTCTTAGCAGCTTCTGCATGCAGAGCTCGGCGTAATAGTAGTAGTCGTGGCTCCTTTATAACAGCGCAGGCTAGTTTGGTTGGTTATCGTTTGTTTTTTATTTTGTTCTGGTTGTATATGTTGTTGTGCAGGCCTTTGATGTCTGTGTCTGATAAGGAGCTTACGGGCAAGCGTTGCGTGTATGGTTATATAAAGTCGTTTTGCGCGGTTATGAAGGTGTACGTCGGTACTTCGTGCGGCGAAGTGCAATACGTGTCCCGAACGCTTAGCGGTTGTATTAATCGGCGTCGGGATAGTTAATTGTTCTTGTTAGCTATTCCACCTGGCGTGTTTTTCTTTTTTTTTCGTTTGTCTATGTTGTCGTTGTTGAAACACTCTACCTTTCGGCTCGAACATTACCGTCTTTTGTTTGCTTTGGTGTGTGCTGGGCTCTGATGCACCGATCTGAAGGAGTGACTGAGAAGTAATTAACCTGTCACGAAGTGCTGCTTACAAAACGCTGAATGACTCAGGCCAATTTATAAGTGTATATAGATCGATCGTGATGAAAGCGAAATGTTACGTCAACGTTTTAGGTGTACGTGCCTATACGTCAACGTTTTACGTGTGCGTGCTTACGTCAACGTTTTACGTGTACGTGTGAAGAAGGAATGTTCCGTTGTCTTAGATGAGCGACGTTGGCAAGAATACATGAAGCGTTAGAAGAAAGCTCTCTAGCGCGGGCGATTGTTTGATAGGTTTGTTTCGTTGGCACTGGTATGTGCTTTCTTCATATGCATCGTTGTTATTGCTGATGATGATAACTATGACGCAACATCCTGGGCATATCGAGCAGCAGGTTAATTTGTGGGCTTGCACAAACGCGTTTTGTATCTTCATTTTCCTATTGTTGCTGTTTGTTCGGGTATTTTGGTTCATTCAAGCTTGCTCCTTTGTAGACGCGCGTTGTACAGGCCTTCTACGGTCACTCTATACGAACGCTATGCATGGTCACTTCAGTTTTTCGCCATTGTTTTATGACCACTGTCGTCTATGCATTACATATATGTCACGCTCGTTTAACTAGTTGTAATTGCTTTTTGGACTTGTGGTACCCGCCACCCAGTAAGGCACCCAACAATGCACCCAATGAAGTACCCAGTAAAATACTTAAAGGGTACCTTACTGGATACCGGCACGTTTAAGATATAAAGTAAGGCATCTGGTAAGGTGTACACAAAGTGACAGCGCTGGTTTCAATCATCATACATGACTCCGTAAAAAAAATATGTTTATTATATCAAATCACGCTTATATCCGGGACACCACAGCCTGTGTTCACGTATACCTCGGTATCGACTGCTTCCCTCTGTACAGCAAACTCCGTTACTCAAACGCAGTGCCAGGCACGGGTCAGTTCGTTGCTGGCGGGTTTTCACAGTCGTCCATTCGGCTTATACCCTTGCTGCTCACGTTATAATAGGTTGGTCTGTAGGACGAAGCACGCGAAGTCCACGAAGGGGTAAAAAAAAAGAAAAGAAAGAACGTTCGGTGTTGCAGTAGCTGTACGAATTGGAAGCGTACGTGCGTGCGCGCAACCCTCTAACCCCGCGGTTCTCGAACTATCACGTTTTCTACGAGACTGCACCGCGAGATGTATGGCGTATTGGAACAGTTATGCGCAGCACTATCTGGTTGGCCCAGCGCACTGTGCTTCCTTATGTCCTACGTTCGAGTCTTAACAGGGAGGCAAAAATTCAAAGCAAGAAGAAGACCTAGTCCAGGGACGTACCTCATTGGTATTGTGAGGTAGGCATTCGAATCGCATCTAAGTATAAACTCTTCAAAACCCGCCCCCGGGGTTCGCGCGTAGCACAGAGGAGCGATGTTCAAGAGGCGCGCGCACGAAATATCTCGGGAGAGGTCACGTTGGCTTGGCCCTGTCCCTTCGGTGTCCATCTTTCTTCTTTTCCCCCCTCCTCTACTTCCTCCTCCTAGTGTCGCCTTTTTCATGTCTTATCTTTATTTTTTTTTTTCAACCAAAAACCTTTCTGGTCTCCTTCGTCCTCTCCTCAGCCCCCCTCACCTCTCAGCCGCAACTCCTTGCCCTTAATTAAATGCCTCCTTCTAAGCCTCTCCGCTCTTCTTGATCGTGCATTTGTCTTGCTTCTGCTGGCTTCTTCCCTTCGTTACGTTTTACCCTTTTGTTCTTCTTCATCCCCTCTCACTCTTCCCCTCCCTTACCCAGAACTTCTTTCGTTTCTTCAATGCCTTCTTCTCCTTCGTCGACGACCACTCGCTGACTTCTGTTCTTTCTGCCTCTTCTTCATCGTCCATTTCTCTCCCTTCTTCGGCCTCCATCATTCCGTTTAACCCTTTTCTTCATCTTCTCTCTCTCGCTTCCCTCACTCTCTCCCTTGCTTCTTTTGTTTCTTCACTGAATTCTTATCCTTCATCGTCGTGCGCTTATATTCCTTCTTTCTGCTTCTTCGTTCTGCCTACCGTTTTACCCTTCCGTTCTTCTACACCTTCTCTCTCTCTCTCCCTTTTCTCTCGCCCTCAAACCGAAGCTCTCTCTCTCTCTTTTTCAATGCCTACTTCTTCCTCTTCATCGTCGACCATTTATCTCCCTTCTCTGGTCTTCTTCTTTCTTCAACATACCGTTTTATTCTCCGAGTCCATTTCTTTATTTGCTTCGAAGAGCCATCTACCACTTCGCGATTTGACCGCGGGGGGCACCCCTCCCCCCCCCCCCCCTGTACCCCCCACCGCCCCAAGTACCCGCACTCCCCTGCTTTGGAAAGGCCACAATCGAGCGACATAGCGGTCCGGCGATAAGACTCCTGAGCTGCCGCCGCGGCTTAAAAAAAAAAAAAAAAAAAAAAAAAAAAAAAAAAAAAAAAAAAAAAAGAAAGAAAGAAAGAAAAAAAAACTTGATACACGGCATTGAGAGTAGCCAGAGCGCGGCAGCGATATGGTCGCCGACCGAGAACGGGAACGGAACGGCGGGACGCGTAAAAAAAAGAACGAAAGAAACAAAGTGTAAGAGTGTGACAAGGTTGCGCGCCAGGACCAAAGGGCGCTTGGTCCGAAAGGCACATAATATCTATAGCAGAGCTGTCTGGGCGTCTCCTTCGTGACTTCTTCGGCGGGTGTCCGCTCTTCGCTTCTTTATATCTCGTTCGTTGCTTCGACCGGGCGGTTTCTTATAGTTTCGTTTTCTCGGCACCCCTTGGTAAGCTGGACATCATCTATCAACTTGCTTTTTTTTTTCCTTAAGGCTGTTTAGCCCCGTAAAGTGGATGTATGCAACACAGCATGTATCCCAGATGTTGCGTCAATAGCAATAATTGCTAGTGTTTTACGAGCCAAAACCCACGATATGATTATGAGGGACGGCGTAGTCGAGAGATCCGGAAATTTTTGACTATCTGGTGTTCTTTAGCGTGCCCTGACATCGTACAGTACACGGGCCTCTAGCATTTCGCTTCTATCGAAATGCGACCGCCGCGGCCGGGATTGAACCCACGACCTTCGGGTCAGAAACCGAGCTCCGTAACCGCTACACAACCGCGGTGGCCTACCGGGATGAAGTGCTTCCACTCACTCGACCGGAACTCACTTCAGGGCAACGCGGTCACAAAATTTCTCACGGTCTCTTATCCATTCTCCTGAGACGACTGGAAGGTGATGATGATGATGATGATGATGATGATGGCCTGTAGGTATGGCTCACACCCACTCTGGGGGATTGGCCAAGAAACGAATATTTTATAGACAAAAGTGATCAGATATGAATGGTCTTACTATAGAATTATAGACTGGTTTGAATAAATTAATGATGCTAATTTAGTGATGTGATGCCAAAACCGCCCTGATTCAATTAAAAATTTTTCTACAGCGGAACAAACATCCCGGTGACAATGAGCTAATGAGGAGGCTCCCAAGGAAAGAATATTAGAGATGATGAAATCCTATCTAATTCGATTAAAAGCCTCTTTGAGAATGTTTTTGAAAGCGTTCTTCTTAGTCTTCTTCATCTCCGCCGATTGTATAAATCCTTATACACCCCTCCCTTATTCCACCGAAGTTTTATGCACCTTACATCGTATTACACTGTCTCCTGGATCGGTCCACTTTGGACCAAGCAACGTGTGCTTACGTCGTCGCATGTCATCATGACGTCAAAAAATGGAGATCACACCACACGAGAAATCATCGAGGCAGAGCAAGATTATTTCTTCAAAGGTTGATCGTGTCAGCTAGCACCCCCCATTGTCGCACTCACCGATAAAGGAAAGATGTATTTAGGTTTGTTCACGTGATAAATTTTAGCGGGATCACTGTGTTTCGTGCGTGGCTGCCGCACCAGCTTGCAACTGTATATAGCCAAGGCTTTCCAAAGAAATAGATTGTTGGAAGTTCAGCGCACTGTGTCCTCTCTTCTGTCCCCTCTCGTCGTTTGACCTGATATGCACTCTTAATGATGAGACATGTATAAGCCTAAATCCAAGGTTAAGGTAGCAACAGAATCCTGTGTCCATTTCCGTGATATCCGTAGCTCAACAAGGCTTAGTATAGCTGCAACGGAGGCTCAACGGTTTCCCACTTAGCGGTTCTTTTTCGGACAGGCTCCCTGTGCACAAGACCTCGGGCCCTTCGCGCGGCGTCCGTTCTTCCCAACTCGACCGGCCCTGCTCTCCGGTCTCCGAAGGAGCGAGCCAAGGAGCGCTGAGATCAAGATCTCGGCGCGATGAAGAAGTGCACCAACCAACAAGCAGCCGGAGAAGAGTCATGAGTCGAATCGAGAAACGGCGGCAGCGGGTTTTATATATATACCCCCCCTCCGTATAACGCTTTACAGCGGTCTATAAAGTAGACGTTAGGGGGGGAGGGAGGGGGGGGAATAGGCTCCCGGGTGAAGGGGGGGGGGGGAATCCCGATACTTTGTAGCCCCTCCGTCGCGTCCTCCTGCTACTGGACGATACCGGTGCTGCCCCGCGAGGACCTCGCGTGGCTGCTCGTCTTTCTTTCTTTCTTTCTTTCTTTCTTTCTTTCTTTCTTTCTTTCTTTCTTTCTTTCTTTCTTTCTTTCTTTCTTTCTTTCTTTCTTTCTTTTTTCTTTCTGTATGGTCTTTAACCCCTCTCCTTACACCGGAGTCGTTTTTTTTTTTCATTTTTTTTTGTCTAGTCTGAGCACTATACAGGAGATTTTGGCGAGCCGACCTTTCCTTCTATGCCACAGCGTGAATTCGACGAGAAAGAACAGCAGCAGTAGCGGGAAATAAAAGTTCACGTTCTGGTGGGCTTGGTTTGGCTTGGCTCGGCTTCTTTCGCTGGGCCGACTAGTTGAAGTTGAAACTGTCCTGTTATAGGCCCGGTCAGGTTCTCCTGGCATCGACGAAGCCGTTCGGACGGCAGCTATACAGCGGTGACTCCGTGTGCGTGCGTGCTCGTTGGAAGCTGCGACGGCAAAAAAAGACCACGCCGGTGTATCGCGGTGTACGTGACCGCCCGAAGGGCTACAGGGTCTGGCCTGAGTTGTACGTGGTCCCTTCATTCCTGGGCCCTTTTGCGAGGGTCCGGCGTGCCGCGCACGGGACGGCAGTGGGTGGCTATGGGGCAGGAATAGCGATTCCAGCACGGCTGGCCGAAAACAAAAGAAAGAGAGAAATAAGGAAAGAGTCGAATAGAAGCAGGAACTTGGGGACGACCGCAAAAGGCCGAACGGGTCAGTCGCCGGCACGCTGTCGTCGTTGGAGGCGGTGTCCTGGCGTCGTATCTTGCTGCAAGGGGCCGCCGCAGTGCCCGCAGACCTGACCTCCCCTCGCGGCCCGTTATGTTATATACCAGGCCACTGCTCTCGAGTCGGACCATATATATATATATATATATATATATATATATATATATATATATATATATATATATATATATATATATATATATATATATATATATATATATATATATATATTCGCTATAGTGTTTTCATTACGTTTATTTACTAGCGCTTTGAATTCGGCTCCTAACTTGTTTTGGATTCGATGTCTGTATTGAGTCAATCTCACCGCCTTGTTATTATGAGTGTGCTCTCGTTCTGTAGCCGTGTTAGATAAGTTGTACTAAACTTTGTCAGTATCAAGTATACACTCTTTCGAGTACAGGGGCACACTCGAAGAATGTTCTGCAATGTGTTGCAGTAAGCTAGCTCTTACAGACGTACAGTTGACAATTTTCTGCTAGTCTGCAGTTGGGACGCCATCTACAAATGGGAAAGTTAGGTTATTTCGGCAATATAGCAAAGCTCGATGAAGTGGGTTTCTGAGTTTTAAACCTTTTGTAGCGTTCCTTCAAGACAGCCGTGTTGTCCTTTGAAGATGTACAAATCGCACGTGATTATGATTTTGCAAGACTACCTTTATGCATTCGGTGCAATGAGAAGATATGATGTTTTATGTGTTCACCACAGTATACGTTATACCCCGGATCGACGCACGGAGTGTCCACATTAAGCGGATATCATGTATGGTTGCACCGCCGTTGTTTTATACGTAAACCGCTGCACGTTATTCCTCGGATCGACGCACGGAGTGTGCACATTAAGCGGAGTGCATATACGAGCGGTCACACGTACAGTACGTCCATCGTGTCCAAAACGGCCCACTTACGTGAGTGAGATAGGCGCTGTGCGGCCTTTTTCAAAAAAAAAAGGGGCTCGCTTTGACACACACCACAGCGCCGCTGTTACAAGGAACTTAGTACTGGCAATCTGGACAAAAGACTCGACGGCGTGGCGGCGACTCATCACGTATCGCTGTCACGTCGTCCGTGTTTTGTTGTCCGCCGCCGCCATTGTGCGATCGCCACGCCCTCTTTGTGACTTGCGCGTGCGCGAGTGTTCACCTTGGAGCACGCTACTATGTATGTGCTCCAGCAGGTCCGATTTGGTTTTCACGCGAAGCAAAGCGCAACCGCGCATGGCTCTGCAGAACCCTGATGCATGCTCAACTCCGGGGGGAGGGGGGGGGGGAGGGGGGGAGGGGGGGGGGAGATTCGTTTTTGAGAAGAATGATCCACACAGAAAACACCGAGAGAGAGATAGAAGAACCGCCGGAGCTGTCCTTGGTGGCATTCGTGGTGACTGACCGACTTACTGACCATGGTCTAGATGTCACGCGTCTTTTTCTAAATTTTATTCTCACTATCTGTCTTTTAAAAGATTAGACGTGGTGTCCCCGCCACTGGCCTTCATACGGAAGAGTTGTCGCGACTAAGAAATGGCGTGGAATATGTTTCCATTTTTTTTTTTTTTGTAATCTTTCAACGGCTTTATCTGCGTCTGGATTGCCTCGCCACGGATGCACGTTAAACGTCCGCGCCTCGCTAGACGCGTGCGACGCCGTTGGCTTTGTAGCTGAACTGTTGGCTATACTCTCGTACGTTTTGACATCCTTAAAAAGTTCGAGGCATCCGGTGGTCTCTTTCTATGCCAGATTAGTTATTGGCTTGTGCGCAACAGTTTCTAGAGCACCTCGTGTAGATATAGACGTATGTATAAAGTTACGACTTTTAAGAAGGTTTCTGTGGTTGTTTATAGACAGCTTTAGTAACGGTCAGCATGCGGCGGCGGCGACGAACTCGCTAATCAACTGTCAATCAGAAATAGAGCCAGCAACGCAGATCGAGTATTGCTTGGTTCGAATGCCCTTTTACTTAGTAATAATTAACAGTAACTGCTGGGGTTTTACGGTCCAGTACCACGGTGTGATCATGAGGCATGCCGTAAGGGGCGAGGGGGGAAGGGGTGCACTCAAATCTAAGCAAACGGGTGCTCTTCGCATTTCGCCCCCCATCGAAATCAGGCCACCGCGGCAGGTAACCGAACCCATGCCCTCGAGCTGCCCTTCGACTTGATCTGCTGTCTTGTGAAAAGGGTCAACAACTCAATCACTGGAGAGATGTTCAACGAAGACAATGTTGCTCTTATCATAGGTGATAGTTGGTATTGGGCAACGCTATATACTTAACGAACGTTAGCCATCATTCAGCCAACATTAGTACTAGCCAACACTGACCATCATTAACCGTAGTTAAGCTTACCGTAGCCGGTGATATAGCAACACTCGCCAGTGCCCGGAGTATGCGAGTGCAGTAGATGCCGTCGCAGGATTGGGTCCAAAATTATTTCGGGTATAGCGTACACCACGCTCAGGCTCAGAAACCTGGGTAGAAAATGGCCCACGAAGAACACCGCCTTCGAAACACGGTTGCCTAATCGGCTTCACACGCTATTGGCGATCACCATCAGGGCGTTCGGTGTGTATACAGCGATCGGCCATCTCATGCTTACACAGGCGGCGAATGAGCTCTAAACGGGTGATCGGGAATTCCATGAAAAATCTGCTAAAAGGAGCGCCGGTATTTAGCGAGGAGGTGATGGGGGGGGGTGATCTGTATAGAGTGCCTCTCTCGGTGAACGACGATGCCCTGCAAGAGAACCTCTGGCATGAGGAACGGGCCGCGCTGCATCTTCGATTCTTTCTTTCTTTCTTTCTTTCTTTCTTTCTTTCTTTCTTTCTTTCTTTCTTTCTTTCTTTCTTTCTTTCTTTCTTTCTTTCTTTCTTTCTTTCTTTCTTTCTTTCTTTCTTTCTTTCTTTTTGTTTCACTTAACCTCGCCGTACGTCACAGCGGGGCGGTGGGCGAGCGGGCATCTGTGCAGGACCGCTCCGACCGCCGAAGTACGGGCCAAAGAAGGTGGGGGGGGGGGGTCTTCGATGACCTTTGACCCCACTAGGTCATGATGCTCCCTCTAGGCGCTCGCTCCTCCTCTGCTACTTGCGCTGCTCTCCGTGCTTCTGTACTTTAGCCGAACCGCTTCTTCGTGGATTCGCAAAGCGCTGCCCGTGGTCGCGCATAGGCTCGGCGTAGATATATATACAGTCGACGCCGGGGAAGGCTTGTAGCGTGCTGTTCTTTCTTTTCTTTGTTAACACCGTGCCATGGCTCCTCGTGCACGTATCGCCATATAGGTCTATAGATTCGTGCATGTCCTAACGTTATACCAAGCGCCCCGTTATCTTTAATCTTCAAGAGGGACCTCACGCGACAGACACCCTCTCCAGCTATTAAACACCTCTGGATAACGTCTTCCCGGTGGTTGCGAAATCCTGGCATTGATGTAAGCCGAGGTATTGGCAAAATATGGGACAAGGGGGGATGAACAGAAAACGGATAAGAGTTTTGAGGAAGGTGCCGTGAAAAATATCTAAAGATATACATAAATGCGTAGACGTGCGAAAATGTGATATAGCTCAGCAGTTACAATGCAGCAGTCACCATCCAATGTTCCAAACCGCTCTAGGAGCGTAACCAGAGCCCCGTACTTTAGGGAGCCTTGTTTCGAGGTTGTAGCATACGTATTGTTCAAGAAGTGCGTACGTCTATGATTTATAAGCAAAATTATTTTGGTCGCTTAAAGGTGTTCGGGCTTTCAGTAGGTATACGCTTTCATTCATACATTGATTGGTTCATTCATTCATTCATTCATTCATTCATTCATTCATTCATTCATTCACACTTACAAGAATGTGGCACTATCCCAGCTTTTCAAGAATTACCCTTTCATTGCATATGCCAGAGTTCGTCGCCTTGTTCACCCAGCTGTAGAAACGTGCGCGTGGGTTAGTGTGGATTCATCGTGAACGTGTATGCGGTGTGCTCGTAGTGCTATTTTAACGCTGTAACTTCTATGCTAGTCAGCGGACGACGGTTGTTTTTCTGTACCACTTTAGTGAATAGAAATAAACGAGACGACTGTAAGGAGTAGCCATGTAAGGTAATGGTGACAGCTACTCTCTCTCTCTCTCTCTCTCTCTCTCTCATTTTTCGCTTTGGGAATATACAAAGCAAACGCATGCTAGGAGTAGGCGTTGCTGGCTTAGTTGGTTCATACTTGCCGAAGGGAGGCCCACAGCTCAGGGTAGGACTAGATAGAACAGCACTTGTACTACGTGCTACAATTATGGTTCATCCTCCCTGCCTTTCTCTCATTTTATTCTCTCTCTCTCTATGCTTCACCGTGCGCTTGCTAGTCGTGCTTTTCACTATAATCTGCAACTAATGAATGTTAACACTAGAGATCAGGAGGTTGATGAAGAAGAATCAAACCCGAGTCATCGGACCTTATTGTCGTTAGACGGTGTGTCTAGCTAGAAGAAAGCAAAAAAAAAAAAACTAGAAAAAAAATTCAGTGAGTTCTCCATATGCGCTGCTAAACTAACTGGCTATAGCTTCTTCTCCAGCCGAACCACGTGACCTAATCTGGCTCCCGTGTTCTGGGTCCAGGGGCTGAACTCGGCATTATTATTATTCTTTCCTGCTCCTCTGTTCGTGGCCTTTTCGCGGATCTCAGCGCGAGGAGGGGGGCGAGATACAAATGATGCATTGCCGCAGGCCGAGAGATCGCCTTTGCCCTCCCCCCTTCCTTCACGCCCCCCCCTTCCTCTCTACATCTCTCCTCCACTCCCCTCGTTTCATCGGAAGCCTAAGATGAAGATGAAGAAGGAGCAACGCGAAGTTCTTATATTCCCAAATGCCCATAACCTTGGTATGGTATAGTGGGTGTCTTCGTGCGGGAGGTGCGGGAGTGGGGGGGATGGTCGACAGACAAATAAATTCTCCGAAGCTAAGGCTCAGAGAAGGGAGGTTATACGAAGTCAAGATGCCTCTGAGGAAGAGGAAGGGAGAAAGAGTGTGTGTGTATACTGTTAAAGGGGGGGGGGGGGGGTGCGAGGGGACGGAGGCAGTGGCCAGAGACGGCCCAGGGCTAGCCAGTGCAACGTTTCCGAAACTCGAGAGAGAGAGACGATAAACCGAGAAAACTGAGATAGAAGAAGGAAAGGAATGGTAAATAAAGAAAATCAGGAGGAGGACGCCGCCGCTGCCACCAACCACCACCGCCGCCGCTGCAGCCATCAGGCACAACGACGACGACCCTACCCTGCAAACCACAGCGTATGAACCGACAGAGTGGGAGAGGGAGAGTGGCGGCCGTGGGTCGTCGCGGTCGCGGCCGTGCGAGCACCGCGTGCATGGCATGGTGCGTGCGTGCGTGTTAGTGTCCCGCGCGCTGGCGAAGCCGTGCCCCCCGCATCTGGAAAAGCTCACGGCGACCGCTTACGCAGCTTTTATACAGCAGTCGCGGCTGGTGGAGTGGTGGCCCGATCGCCGCGGCACAACGCGATCCAAACACCGCTGGCGTGGCTCGCCGCAACCGTGGCTAACTCTTGGCTAACTCCCAGCTCCCGCTTCTCCTCAGACTCCGCGTTTCTTCTATCATTCTCGTCTTCTTCGCTCTTTCTTGATCTCGTTCTTATTCTCACGTCGGGCGATCTTTCTCCGTGCCCGAGGAGCGGCAACGCAGCCCATGGTCGCGCAGCTGCGTGCAAACACACCGACCCGCTCGCTGCCTGAAGAGAGGCGTTCTGTCTCTCATACGGTGGGCTGTCAACGATATAACCATGGCCGAGTCAGAAGAGATGTACAGTCGCGACCAATACGATTTGCAACGTGACGCGCGTGGTCAAAGCGGCGCCAGCACTGCACGGTGGCGCCGACATAGAAAACAATTAATGTCGTCGACACTTTTCTGTCTACTGGTATTTCCAAGGCCGATTTCACTTTTTGCCTATACTAAAGTGTAGACTTGAAGGCCCTTCAGTCATGGCCACCGTGTTGCAACACATATCAGCCTAATGGGACTCGCAAGAGAAAAGCGGTTTTTCTCCTATTAGAAAGTTGCTGTTTCACGATACCAAAAGCACCAAGCTTTTTGCGAGAAGACGCTTGCTTAGCAAGAAAACGCGCAAAAGGAAAATGCCAGTGGCGACGCCACCTAAAAGTTCCTGCACCAAATGACGTGACGTCATAAATTTTGACGGCGTATAGCTCCTGAGTAGTTGCTGATCAGTAACAATGAAGTGCATCGCCCTCTGATGGGGCCAGGGAATTTAAATACCAGGTTTCAGGAAATTTAGTTGAGCCAATGCCATCAAAATACGAAAAATACACTTTGATATCCGTGACGTCATTCGCGGATTTTGGCGCGAAATTTAAAAGTAAAATTTCGACCTTTATTTTGTCTTATACTAATAAACCTATGATGGTGAGATAAACGACATTACAGTTCTCAGAGTGCAATTTACCAATCTAGATCGATTCATTGTTTCTTTTTAGTGTCCTTTTAACGGTACTTGCGCGATACTTAGCGGTACTTGCGATACTGCCAGTGATTTCGAGTTTGATGATGTCGCCGCGTCGAGTCGCGGGAAATCGGTTTTCGGCTTGTTTCAATACCGTCTCTTAACACATATAGCATTTATTGAGATGAAAAAAGTTAAGCGGAACTTTCACACACTGTGTGAGACTTGTATGCCAAGTCCTGCTGTGCACTTTGTGATGCGTTCAGTTATACTTTCTGTTCAAAACATA
The DNA here is from genome assembly GCA_030522465.1 of Rhipicephalus appendiculatus. NCBI lineage: Eukaryota > Metazoa > Arthropoda > Arachnida > Ixodida > Ixodidae > Rhipicephalus > Rhipicephalus appendiculatus. The sequence continues at coordinate 1,868,644 of JALIZH010032995.1, forward strand.
ATGAGCCGCCGTGTGAGGAAACACGCGTTAGATTATTTTGACTTTATCAGTCGACTGCGTTGTTCCTCATCAGTCTGTGCATGTTCCCTTCTTGAAGAGTTCGACAAGCGAACTTGCCGAACTGTTTTAGAAAGCAATTCCAGAATGTAAAACTTGAGAAAGTAATAGAAACTGTATGGTTGATGGCGCATATTCGTAGCGGCTGGGATTTTCAGGCGAGAAGCATCTTGTTTGAATTGCTGCAGTTTCGCACTGCAGTCGTTCGATGCCACATGACTACTTATTTGTGATTATGGAAAGGAATTTTTCAAACTTTCAATGCGCCTATATAGACATTCGCTAAAGTTGTCAACGCTAGAACGGAAACGTCATTTTATGTAAATTATTGAAACGACTGTTCATTATTCGAAAGGAAACAAAAATCGAAAATATTTGATATCCGCTCCTGCCTGGCACCATTAGATTCTCGTGGGACTCAGTTTCAAAGGTTGGTGTTCGCACACTTTGTCCTACTATGTTGCAATTGAGGGCCCCACAGTATCTTGACACTTGATGCTTTTCTCTGGACAACAAGCGTTGAAGCCACGAACACTCACGCCAATTTCCGCGAGATCTCGCGAACTTTGTCGGCGCCTGTGCTTTATGAGGTACGTAGCTCTGATTTTCGTGAATTATCAAAGAGTCCATAGACGAAGCACAGGTAAAGGTGTTTGTTAGTAGTATCCTGAACACAGTGGCGTAGCCAAGGGGTAGCACACCGCCCCCCCCCCCCCCTTGAAATTTTTTTTCGCCAATGGCATACAGAGCGAAAAATGACTATTTCAAGGAGGTGCCCCCCCTGAAAAAAATATCTGGCTACGCCCCTGCCTTAACATACCAGAGTTCGATAAGAGAATAGCGTCACAGAGAGGTGTTTACATACTCCAGATCGTGCTAGCCTTAAGCAATCTATTCACGATAATTAAAGAAATGGTTTCGGAAGGTTGGATTGTTAGGAGGAAACACGTCATACCGCAATTACCGGACGGTGGCGGTAAGGAAGTAGACAAAATAGACGGAAATGTCGCTCAGGCACCGGGAAAGTTGCCTGCAAAAAAAAAAAAGGACGTGCTCTCTTTTCAAGAACCGACACTTCTGTCGTCGGCGTTCACCAAGACGTGGACTTCTCGTGAAAAGTGGGAAAAAAGTATCGAAATATGACAGACACGCGAGAGAAAGTACAAAAACTAAAACAAAAGAACAAGATAAGCAGAGAGGCTTGCTGACAAGCGATCTTCTCTCCAAAGCGGTCTTCTCCAAAGCACCGAGCCGTCAGCTCCTCTTTCACGTCTGACAACCCCCCCCTCCCCCCCCCCCCCCCCCCTTCGTCTTTTCTTTCCCGACCACCTTTTCTGAGTGCCTGAGTTTCACCTACCCCCAATCTCAGACAAGAACCACTAACCACCGCTACCACCCGTTACAAGGGAATCCCCAGTGGACCGTTCTTCTCCGCTTGCATCTCCCAACTATAGTGCTCCCGTTTCCACTTTCACTCTTGCCGCCAGGCGGCGGTCGTCATCCATTTAAGACCCAGCTTTTTTTTTTAGCGGGAAGACGACTGTCCATCGCGGCCGCGTTGCTCCTCTTCCGTTAGGTAAAAGAGCTTCTTCCTCTCCCTCCCTCTTCACTTTTTCCACCCTCTAGACGTGTCGTATTTCTGTTTTGGCTGGTTTCCCGAATCGGCCTGTTTCCCGAACCGACCACTTGGCGTGGCGCTGAAGGGGGGGGGGGGGGGTGCCCTGTTACGTAGATCACTTTCTCGTTTCCTAAAAGTGAACTGTATAGCAGTAAGGTTCTGTTGCCTTCTAGCCTTCTTCCGTCCATCTCTTGGTTGTCGGCAGGACTTTGTCTTGGGAAGGTTGCATAGCGGTGAGGAAGGGGGAGGGGGGTGCTGGTGTGGCTTGTCGGGGGGGGGGGGGGGCAAGTGCCCCCCTTTGCACCCCCTGCCGACGCCCATGGTCCGTCTCGGTAAGGAAGAAGAGGTCAGCAAACCCTGAGGAGGGGTACCGCTAATGGTCTGCCAGCAGCGACGTACCGCGGAAGACACGGGAAGTAAAAGGAATGCGAAGAAGGAGAGGAAAAAGGGGAGGCCGACGTGCAAGAAAGAGTGCTTCTTGCGGCGCCTCTTTCGCGGCCCTTCCGGGAAGCAGTTTGTTTTGGATGGGCGGTTACGCCGTAGTGGCTAGAAAGTGTAGTTACGCCACGCAACTCGTTGCGTTGTTTGGCGCCTGGAGTAGATGGGGGCCGTTCTCTTTGTCTGTTTTCATAAGAGGGACGAAAGTCAGGCGAAGGGACGTAATAGTTTCTTCTTTTTTTGTTGTTGTTTTTGTGGCGACAGTGCCATTTTTATATGGTGTCCTTCTTTTTGCTTTTCTGTGGCGATTTCGATAGTGCTCTCATGCTGATTTTTTATGCGTGATATATTGACTGACAGACATCGGATCAATCTGCGGTTCTTTTTGTGCAAGCATAGCAAGGTATGCGTGGTCATAGTTTTTTTTTTTACTTGTTTCCAATGATCATACCGTGTGGTGAAAGTATATAAGACCGTGAAAAATTCATCATATTCAGTAATGGCGGCAGTAGCATTTATTGTTGCTATCACCTTTGTTTTCGCAATTGAGATTATGCTTATCGCGGTACCCATCGCGCTATCCAAAACGTCCCGAAACCACGTCAATGTGATTATCCAGGACGCACCAGAACGACGATATGACCATGAGGAACGCCGTAGGCGAGGGCTCCGGAAATTTTGACCACCTGGGCTTCCTTAACGTGCACCTTAATCTAAGGACACGGACCTCTAGCATTTCGACTCCATCGCAAATGCGACCACCGTGGTCGGGATTCGATCCCGCGACCTTCGGGTCAGCAGTCGAGCACCATAATAGACCACAGCGGCGGTTTCCCTTCTTTACGGCCGTTCGTCCAGGAAACAAGGGTTGTTGTGGGCAGCGCCACGAGCGGTCCAGTCTCGTCGAAGTCTTCCACATCTGGTACGCCGTCGTCCTCAGAAAAAAAGACCGCTCTGACGGACTGCTTCTTCGAAAAGCGCCGGCGCGCACGCTAATTTACCCGGCTTACAGGGTGGCTTCCGCGCGGACTTGGCTCGGAACACCACAGTCGTGGTGTCCATTGCCACCCCCTACGTTTTTTATTTATTTATTTATTTCTTGCCGTTGTTTCTTGGGTCGTACGTCTCAAGTTCACTTTCGGGAATACTCTCTGCCCTCTCGTACCCCCCTCTCCCCTTCTCAATAGATGCACTCAACTCTTCTCCTTTCACTTTTCTCTCTTCTTAAAACACACCGCTTCCCAGGACTCTTAGCAACCTATATTCTTACTTTCTACCGATCAACCGAATATATAGTTTTACCAGCAGCCAACTTTACGACCCTTCTTAACTTACTCAATCCGGAAAACCGTCTCGAAAGAGAAGGAAAGAGGAAGGGTCGCCGTCTTGGTCTGACCGCTGGGTTCGAACACCCGACCTTTCCACGCGCAACGAACTGCGGAGAGAAGTTTTCTTTTATTTATTTATTTTTTTCTGTAGATCTCGCTTTTTGTCTTCGAGGAATGGCAGCTGCTTCAATGTCCGGTGGTTTTTATTTTTATTTATTTATTATTATTTTTTTTGTTGTTGTTGTGTCCGCCGCGGTTCACACATGTTCCGAGCACCGCGGGTGTTCACTTTCATTCTTATCTCTCTTATTTATTTCCTTTTTTTTTTTCGTTTTGACGAGTTTTGCGTTTCTTTCGGCGAACTCTTGAAAGACGCGACTACGGGAGTCGTGGGCACTCCGTTCTTGCTCCGAGTTGAACACAGTTCTCACTCGTCCTGTAGTGGAGAAGGCCAGGAAGTGAAACAAAAGAAATAAATAAAAAAATAAATAGAAAGACAACACGCCTCGTCCAGTAATTCTTGGAACCAGAGATCGCCGACCAGCGCAAGAAGACGATCCCTTTCGGACGCAGGGGGGCGCAGTTGTTTATGGACGGAGCCCGGTGGTCATACCGCGAACTGCGCAACACTCGTTACCCACTCGACCATGTAACACCACGTCAACGGGATTGTTGGTTAGTGTTAAGACGCTTGTTTTGTCGGCCACCCGTTTTGTCTTGTGCAGCGGCGCCCTTAGCGAAGGAAAGATTTAAGGCGCCTTATGTAGTAGAGTATAGAGCCGACCGAGTTTCCGCCGTGCTTTGAACCGGTCGAGTGCTTCTCCTCCGTGGCCGGAGACATCCCTTCCTTTGGTCCATCGCCCGCCGCGGTGGTCTTGTGGCTACAGCTGACCCGAAGAATAATATGACGTGGTACTAGCGAAATAAGGGACGGGAACGAGAATAAGAAACACGGGACAACGCTAGACTTCAACCAAACTTTTATTACATGCAACATTCAAGTATATACAGACACAAATTGGTGACCGCATACGCACAAGGGTACCATTGAACAAAAATAGATTGTAATGCCTGTGTGGTATCAATTTCTACCCAGATAATCAAACTCCTTATCAGAGAGTGACTTTCCGCTTTAACTGACCTGAAGGTCGCGGGATCGAATCTCGGCCGTGGCGGCCACAATTTGATAGAGGCGGAAATGCTATAGGTCCGTACCGTAAAAAATCCCCTGGTGGTCGATATTGTCGGAGCCCTGCACTACGGCGTCTCTCATTATCATATCGTGGTTCTGGGACCCGGAACCCCAGTAATAATTATTATTAGTATACTTGGGTCTACTTGTTGCAATCTGCTGTTCTTGGAAGTTTACGCGTCCTGCCTGCTATGTGTTTTCCAGTGTATATAACGCTAATTCTGGAAAGGTGAACTTTAGGTGGAACTCAGCGCTTGCCTCTATTGCCTCATTTAACCCGTCGTCAGCTGTCTCGCTCTTCGTTTGTTTGCTTTTTGTCACCAAAACCCTGACATATAGAAGTGAGCTAAAGGAATACGGACACAAACTTTCAAGTATAACAGAAAGTCAAATAAACAACTAGCACGCTACGGTTTGGCGGGTGAGCCCCAGACTTTCGGTTTTTGCGCAACCGCCTTTAGTTGCAAGGCGATCGGGACGCTCTAAAGAATGAAATGCTACGAAATGAAAAGACATGAAAGGAAACGCCCTCTCTACGGAATGATCCATCTCTCCGCCGATTGACAGGCGCACCGGGAGCGGAGACAAGAGCTCGCGGGTTCGACCCACGTGAGTCATTGACCCCTGGTCCCTACCCCCCCCCCCCCCCTTGTCCAAGTCCTGGGCTCAAGAATGCCACCATCGCTACAAGGGCACAACGAGGCATCGGTAGAGACTAGTCAAAACGGGGAAATGAAAAGTGAAAGGACATGTCGTCTCTTTTTTTTCTTAATATCGCGACATAATATTAAAAATAAAGAGCAGAATGCTACCGGTAGTTTTTTTTAAAGCTGCCTTGGGAAGCCTTTCAGGAGTAGAGAGGGAGAGTGCGCGCTAGAAAAGGGGAGAGAAGGAAAGAAAAGAATAGCCACAAGAGGCATCGTAGTATATATGTACCGTTTATGTAGCGTACTTTTTTTTTTTGTTTGATTGACCATACACAGTTGCTGCTATACCGTGGGTGATGAGCTATCACGTGACCTCACGAAGGGAGAATGGGAGTGGGTGCTCGGAAGGGAAAGAGGGAGCTAAGAGAGAGAGAGAGAAGTGACCAGAAAACGCGGAGAGGACCAAAAATAGGAAAGGTCTACGAGTTGCGTCACATAGTATATATAACTGCACCGCTTATATAGAACGTCGTTTGTTGTTTGTACGATTGGAATAGGTTTGGCTGCCCGCGTTGGACGGTGACGTATCACGTGACAGGAAGACGGGAGAGGGGAGCTAGGGAGGAGGGGAGAGAGATGTCGGGAATTGGGGAGCGCACTCGCGAGGACGGTGGAGGAAGAAAATGGGAGAGAGGGACTGCACATCGAGAACCTTTCCAATCCGGAGGCTTATTTATTTTTTATCTTTCTTCCATTTTTGCTTTCAATAAGCTATGGAGCGTACACGGGGCGGGGGGGGGGGGGAGGGGGGGTCAGAGGGAAGGCTGAAAACAGGAGATTGGGCACAAAAGTCACCGTTACTTCGCCTCGCGTGCACAGTTTGTTTGCGACTTCCGCCCCTTTTAGGCTTGGCTGACTGCTGGCCGCCCGTTCCCCAATAGTGTCCTGCGCGCCGCCCCTCCTTTCCTTTTCCCCGTCTCTCGTCACCTTCGACCTTTCAGCTTTTCGCCCCCCGTCCCGAATTCCGGCACGCGCCGGGTTCGCGGATGTCTATGGGGTACGGCTATTGAGCTCTGGAGATTGCGCAACAAATGCTGCTACTGCTGCTGCTGCTGCTGTTGTATTGAAGCTGATGCTGCTTTTGGCAGCGATAACGGAATCGGCGGTGTTGCCGCCACCACCAAACAACCGCTACTGCAAACGCGCGCAGCCAGCATGGGGACAGCCGGGATGTTCAGAATAGGGAACGATCCACAGCGTGTTGTGTGACCGATTCGTCGCGCTGCCAAACGAAAAGAAACTGAAGAAACGGAAGAGACAGAAAAACATAAAGACACGAAAAAATACTGCTTTTTCACCAAACGGTGCATTGCAACCAACGCTGCTGCGAAGAATGGTGGCCGCTCGTTGACCTTGTGGCAAAGGTTCGCGAACGCCGCTGTATAGTGTGATGTGTCATGTGTGTGTGCGTGTGTATACGACAACAAAGAACGTGTCACGGAAATAGAAACTGCTTGGGATATGTGGTGCTTGCAGCCGCGTTTTTGCCTGCTCCAAGAGTACAAGGGCGACTACTCGCGGCTTCCGACACGGAAAGTGAGAAACGCCAGGTTTGGACCGCGCCGTCGACGCATCCACGCACAGTCTACCCAATCCTTATTTCTACGTCATGGAATCTTCGCCTTTCGTCACAAGAGGGCTAAAGCCTAACGTCACAAGAGGAGGCGAACTTGCAGACTACATTGCTGGGCAAATTTTTCACTATATAGTAGCATGGCTGAAGGGGAATTGAGTATAGACTTGTAGAATAATTCGACCAAGGTAACAACGGTATCTTGAGGAGGTAAGGGCTCAGCAATAATACAGGGGTGTTGTAGTAACCATTACCGCCGCTCTGGTTGCTTATATACGCCACCTAGCTTACGTATACAAAAATAAAAGTAACGAAAATTCTATGTTAACCAAATATTGATCAAAAGCTGACCATAGTGCCAGAACTCGTGGTTATTGTAGTTTGTGAGTGCTCTCATTTCGTGTGTACACACTTGTCCTTGCTCGTCGGCTGGTTAGGCTCGTGGATAGTACGAACTTATCTTGTGCTACGCGCACACCTCACAAACGCAATCGTGTCAGCTGTCGTTACTCATCTTGACTCGTAGTACTGCTTCTATTGTTACTTTCTATGGCGTGTGTGTTCTCGTGTGATATCTTAGCGACATCGTATGTTATGTTCGCGGAAGCCTTTGTGCTTGACATTCAAAATTCCGTGATAGTACTGAAGCACGAAAAAAGACGCCACAAGATTGCAAATCAAAAATGGGGAGACTTACCTCCTTGTACCGTCTCATTTCCCTTCCTCTTACTCTTCTTTTTTTTTTAACCTTCAGTGCCATCATGGATCAATATAAACTCGCCAGTTTTTTTTGTTCCTTTAATTCAAAGCTGAAAAGCTACTCACAATTTACTCCTGATAGTCCACATCTAGCAGACGCTTTCGAAAATGTGCCTTTTGCGAAGCCAAGGGTCTCGATTTACAGTGTCTCAAATCACAGTCACGTGGAAGGTAATGACATCTTCGTGGTTGTGGTGGTGAAACTTTATTGCCCAAAAAAGGGGTCCTGAAGGACACTCGGTAGACACCAGGTGTAGAGGGCATCTCCCACGTCGGGACAGAGGGCCCGAAGCTCTCCGCCGCCTCGAGGGCCTCCTGGACAGCCCGAAGTTGGTCTGCTAGTGAAGCACTTCTTAACACTTTGGGCCACTGTTCCTTGTTCCTGGCGTAAGTGTCACTCGATAGTGTACACACGCCAAAACAAACCAGGTCATTATCGGTGGCTTCACCTATCTCTCTCTCTCTCCCTCCCCCCTTTGTTTCCTTTTCCTCCTCCGCTTTCACCTCTCCACTTACCGCTACACTCTCTCCACTGTCTGACGCCCAACCACGGCGTTCACCGCCGAAACGCTTTTGCGGGAACAAAGCGCGCATCGCGACGCGCCGCTTCCGCGCGTGTGGTGGTTTTGCCGGAAGTCGCCTGTCAGCTTCCGGGGTCTCTCCCCCTCCCCCCCCCCCCTTACACCCCGCCTCACCCACGGCTGTATACACCCTCCGCCGCTGTTGTCTTCGTCTTGTACGGTCCCCACTCCGTGGTTCCCTATTGCGGAAGAGGAGAAAGCGACGCACCCCGGCCCCTCCCTCCCCCCCCTGAAACCCTCGCACCCCCCAACTCCGGTCACGACCCCAGGTGGCAACTTCCGCTCAAGCTGCTGCGTGGATGTAAAGCTGGCGAGGGATCGCTGGTCAGTCGAACGTTGCTTTCGCAACGGCGGTCCTCAACCGACTGCTCTGCGTCCTATCCCCTTGATTTCAGAACCCCCCCCCCCCCCCCCCCCGTAGCCCCATATTCCCCCAACGTCATACCCCTCCCTTTTCTGAATGACAGTGAAGTGAGCTACTTGGTTGGCAGTCATCGTACAAAATTAATCATTGAAAGGAGCCAGGGTTTCATCGTCATCCCTCCCTTTAGCCGTCGTGAAATACGTTCGTGTGTCTCGCGCGTAGTGTGTACTGTTTTCACTG